>JABFEA020000110.1:8099819-8112262 GCA_019775915.2 Cyphomyrus plagiostoma | reverse complement strand
CCCCCCCCCCCCCCCCCCCCCCCCCCCCCCCGGCCGCCGCCCGCCCCGCCCCCCCGGCACTTAATGGCAGGATAAATAAAAGAGGACCCAGGACGACACCTGCTAAAATCATTCCTAGTTTTCTAACATTTTGCCTCTGGGATAAGTATAAGTTCCATAACATATTTATATTCAAAAGACAGTTAATTTACCTCCACATCTGAAAGAAAACCTTATAACACCAAAACCACACACTCTAATATTGCAAAAAAATCTGCCTAAAATGTATAATATGTAATATATTGTTTTTTTACAAAAATGGTTTAGCAGCAATATTATACCGGTGAATAAATTTAAATCAGTCACATTTTTGTCCTTATATTGAACAGATCATTTTGGCAGGGAAAGTGAAGGAAAAGTCAGTAAAATCTGTATAGCAAGCAAATAATGGAAAATTATAAGTTGTTTACCTGGTTTAGCATTTGTGCTAAAATAAGTTTGACAGTTTTTGCTTATTTCAAAATTTTAAATTTTAACTGTTAAATCCCAAATTTGGGGGGGGGGGGGGGGTACCAGAACGCCGTCCTGCCTTCAGAAGAGGAAGGGAGTGCTAAGGCGTCGAGGGCTGCCCCCTCTCAGTGAGAGGCCAGCAGTGGATAATGACCCACACCAAGCCGGCCTGGGAACGATTCTGCCCCCAGGGATAAGACCTCCATTTGGGGTACTGGCAGGATTTAAACCTTAAATTTAGGTACAGCTGTCATTTAAATGATTATTAACAGCCGCAAGCAGCACAGAGTTTTGTTACTTAGTCCGTGGTGCTTTATCATCGTTGTGTGAAGCAGACAGGAAAGTCTGTGTCAGTGTTCTTGGCTGTTGTGTGACCCTCAATTACTAAGAATAGTACATACACAAATCACACACTGAGTCTCCGGGGGAACGTCACAGAGATCATGGGAACAATATTTGGGGAGTGGGGGGGGTTATTTTAATTCTGTGCTAGAGGAGGATCATTTATTACGCTTAGGCCCTGCACCTCCACTCTTCCCACATTAGCAGATCAGGCACGCATTTAGGAAAGTATTTAGTACATCATCCTCAAGTCCTTTTCTGTCTTTGAATCGGTGTGCTCAGTGGTGAAAGACACTCTACGTTTCTCTATGTTCACAACGAAGGGTGTTGATGTTTGTTGTAATAGGTAAATTCAGTTTCATTGAATTGAGCTTAAACTGTGCATATACTGGTTCTTTTAATGACATTCTTGTTATAGAAGCAGTGAGGCAGATTAAGCATGACTTCATGGCTTTGAACCAAACTCTCCTTGAATAAATTGCAATGATTTGCTTCAGATCAAGCAGAATCATACTCACAACTACTCGATGTGTAGGATTTGCTTGGTGCTTGCTGGCCAGTGTGTGTGTATGCAGGAGTGTTGGAACCAGGGCATGTACCCTCCAAAATTATATTTGCAGTCATTTATTCCCCCAAATATATAGACCATTGTATTTTAAATTACTATGAAGTTGTACCGATCTCCCCACCCCAGTGTCAAACTCTCTCTTACAACATTGTGTATGGCATGTGTTTGGCATGTGAGCAACAGATATCAATATGAAGGGAGGTCAATGAGAATTTCTCAGCATAGATGAGACACACATTTTATATCAACACCAAGAGGTTTAAAAGTCATTAAGCGGCTCGATGGATATTATTCAAGGGCTGGGAATTGCATTCCCGTTCATGGTTCTCTGACTGGAGGTCACATTTTCTTTCTGTGTTTGCATTGGTTGCCTCCTATGGTGCAAAAACATTTTAGGTGTCTCTAAAATTCCCATCACTGTGAGTGTCTGCCTCACAATGGACTAGAATCTAGTCCAGGGCTGTTATGCAGGTCAAATAATATAATCTACAACTGTGTATTGTAAAACTGATGTGTTTAGGAATGCAGGGCCCTACGTCTGAAACTGTTCTGGATTCATACATTCCAGACCTCATGACTGATGCCTTTGCTGAGCATGAAAATCCCAGGGAAGCTCTGTAGGTGGTACATGAAGAACTTTGCACTCCACGTGACAGAGACAGCTACCAGATATTCTATTTGTATTCCCTGCATGATGAACCATAGAGGCATGAGAACAGATCCTCATCATCCACAGTTTTTTTTGTATTTTAGCATATGCATAACTTAAGTCAGATTAATCAGAATAGCAGAAATGCATGCATATGTATACGGAACACTGTAATCAGACATTTCTGAAGGTCTGCTTTCATCCAATCATACCGCTTGATGTGTGCTGAGCTTTCCAACAGACAAGACATGTCGCCTGTTGTCACACCATAGCAACACGGTAAAGGCTTTCCGTCATTACTGTTTATATAAGGGCCTGCTGGGTGGAAAATTAGCTTTGGTCAAATAAGCGGATTCAAAAAGGGAAACAGTGCAAAGCTAGTGCTTAACCTGGGGTGCAGTTAACCTCCAGGGGCTATAATACAAAAATACGGTTAGTGGGTGGCACTGTGGTCATATACCTCGAGGTTAGTGAGTCTGATAGCGGCCCCAGCTTAGTGCAGCCTTTGCATGGCTCTCCTCAGGATGTTCCTGTTTCCTCCCACATTCTCACGATGGTTTCTGCAGATTGGTCTGTGACTGTGTGCCTGCTGTGTTTGGTGTGGCGCCCTGTGCATAAGATATGTCTGTACTACTCTATACTTCTTGGATTTGGCTCTAGGCTCACCGTAACCCAACATTAGATAAGCAGTGATGGAAAATGGATGAATATGTTCACTGTACAGAGAAGACAGCAAGCGGAAGGTGTTATGGATAGCACTGAGGAATCCCCATCGCCATCTCAGCCACGCCCCTCCGGGGGTTCCGATCGATAGAGTTTCCCCGAGGTTCTGCGTCCTGTCAACCAGTTTTTCTGGCCATACCGGTTCCTCCCGTTCCGGACACTCCTCTCCCAGCTGTTTCTTGTTTTCCCCGGTTTCGATTTCCCTATATCAGGCAACTTTGCTCTTCGACCAGTGCGAGATCTTCATGGTGTGCCCTGAGTTTGAACGTTTTTCCCGGTGTGTGTTTATCTGTGTCTTGACCTCTGCTACGTTTCCTAGACTCCAAGTTTCTGCCTGCCCAACCTCTGCCTGGACTCATGACCTGGACGCGTTTTTCGCCTCTGCCCCCCTCTGGACTGACACCAATCGCCCAACCCCTGCCTGGATATCTGGCCATGTGTTCTGCCTGCCCCCCATCTGTACCGACGCCGATCACTCTACCTCCCTGCCTGAGTTTCAGTTACAGTTTCGGGCTCAGCCCCGGGTTCCTCTGACTTCTCAGTGGAGAATATTAAATAAACAGCGATACTTATAGCGGAGCCGCGTCAGTGTCCGTCTTCCTGCTTTCATAACAGGAAGGCTCCTTTTACCTGACCTTACATACACATGGCACAGATTCCTGCTAGTCTAGTGTATCATCTGAGAAAATATAATGGTAAAATAAATGTGGAAATGAAATCAAAATATTCATTATTTGGATTGCAGTTTTCCCCTTGCGGCTTAATTTTCCTACGTAATTAGTGAATCCAACTTTACCTAAAACTGTAATTTAAAGGTTTATTTGTGTTTCACAACTCTAGATCACTTGCAGCCCTTCAGTAAGTCATGTAGTTATCAGAAATATGAAAGAGGAAGACCTATCCAGCTTTTCATAGCGTCATTATAATTAAGCCATTAGTTGATTTGGTAAATTACTTTTGAAGGTGAAACTTCAGTATTTCAGAGGGGCTTTCACAAACATAGGCCACAGATGCCCCCCTCCCTAAAATCACAGCATAATTTGAATCCAGAATAATTAACATTTCCAAATTCAGTGTTTTGACATGGCATGCAGGGGGTGGCATGGTAATGCAGTGGTTAGCACTGTTGGGACCTGGGTTCGAGTCTCCGCCTGGGTTACCTGTGTGTGGAGTTTGCATGTTCTCCCCGTGTTGTCGTGGGGTTTCCTCCGGGTACTCCAGTTTCCCCCCATAGTCCAAAGACATGCTGAGGCTGATTGGAGTTCCTAAATTGCCCATAGGTGTGCATGTGTGAGTGGTTGGTGTGTGAATGTGCCCTGCGATGGGCTGGCCCCCCGTCCAGGGTTGTTCCCTGCCTCGTGCCCGTTGCTTCCGGGATAGGCTCCTGACCCCCCGCGACCCAGCAGGATAAGCAGGCTGGAAAATGGATGGATGGATGGATAGACATGGCATGCAGCACATTTCTAGATGTACTTCGTTCTTGCACAGAAGGAGGTAGGTGTCCAAACAGTGCTCTCTTTGCATGAGAGCAAAGCGCGAGGCACCTTTTTATGAACATTTACAAAGCCCTTCCCACTAATGGGGTGCCATGAACAAACAGGATGTTTATTGTAGCCCCTGGTTAATTCTTGCCTTTTGTGCTAGTTCACTGGATTTATGCTGCTTGTCTCAGGGTCAGTTAATCAGGCATTGCAGCAGAAGATGCACTGTGGGTGTCAGGCAGAGAAAAATAGCCCTATTTTTCTTAAAATGTCCTTCCGAAGAATTAATCTCAAAGAACCTTTGAGAGCATCTCAGCCCAATGAAAACTCGAAACTCAACAGCACAACTATCTGCAAAATTCTGCATTTTAAAGAATTTTTTTCCTTTGCATTGAAAAGAGTAAGTCATTCATATTCGCTTCATCTTCCCATTTTTGGGCTCAGGGCGCGCCATTTTGGACATTGCATGTGCACATGGAAGACTCGTTTGTGTGATCAAATTGTTCTTCACTGGCAAGCCAGGCTTTGAACTACATTAGCCCAGAAAGGAGAAAAAAAGTGCACAGGAAGAAGATTACAGCTGGGGCGCACCACGCATCCTGAGGTCGAACAGTCTGACATCTTTGGAATTTGTGGGAAAAACCAGAGCTCTTCATGACATCTCAATCTGCTGCTAGTGTGAAAGTAATAACTGGGCAGATTTTTATTGCTTTTCTCATTTCTGGTTGCATCCCAGCATCACTGAATTAAAGATTATTTATTTAGGCACGAACACAAGGCCTGTGTACGAATCACAAGAGTTACTAAAGCTACAGACTTTCCTGAGAATATTCAGAGTCCAGTGAAAATAAGACGGTTACCTCTATCAGTCAACCAGGTAACATTTAGTACACAACAGCATTACAAACCTATTTAGTGTAGAGGAATTTTAGTTTTTAAAAAAATATGTTTAAAGAAGATACAAAGCCTTACAAAAGAAAATTACAGAACATTTCCGTTTCTCATGTAAGTATTGCATTTTTTAAAATGCATTACTCATCTGCTTGTTCTTATACTGCTCCTAGGAATGCTAACTTTTATCAAACAGCATGTGGAAGGAAGGTATTTATAACCTGGGAGAGCAGTGACCATAACATGATGACAAACAGACGCAAGTGATAATCCCGCCTTATCTCCTGCCTCGAAGACCTGACATACCCATGAGATAGTACTGTGCCATCTTAGCTGAGCTCAGCCTCAATACAAAAATCTATCCAGTGCAAACTCAATACATAGCACAGTCTTGGCTGTAATCAGGAATCCGGTACGAAAAGTTTCAGATTGTGTTGGCCGAGATTAGATACAAAGAAGCACCCCCTTAAATGAAATGACCATGACGTATATGGTGTAATAATGATGACACATTTATTGATCCTTGTGGGGAAGTTCAGTTTTAGGCCTTGTCCACACATACACAGGTATTTTTTAAAATAGGGTTTTTCCTCCTCCGTTGTTAAAATGAAATCCCTGTCTAAATGAAAACGCTAAAATGCAATATGACTCTAACCATGAAGCTATGTTGGCCAATCAGAAGCCTTATTACCAGCTCTGCTAGGCTAAGGACAGTTCATGTAAACAACAACGGCACACAAGCCAAAAACTTCCTGAAAATCTTCACCCTGGCCGGGGTTTTACAAAAGATCCAATTTCAGTGATGTAAAACACTGTTTGCATGTGGACGAAAGGCTACAACTCATAGTTTTTTTTCTATGTTTTTAAAAATATCCTTGTACACATGGACAAGGCCTTAGTCTACTCCCATCTTGCTCTCCATGACACACATGTAGGAAGGAGGAAGCTTGACAGTGAAAGGCAGCCCCCCCATGGAGCTGGGGGGTAAGGGTCTTGCTCACATGCTCATGGACATTTTGGCTGTTCAGCCAAAGCCAAGCTCGAACCGCCAGCCTTTCAATCGCAGATACAGACGCTTAGCCCACTTCACCACGCAACGTGTATCCAAATGAGAAACTGCTTCCAGAGATTCCCTCACATAACAATGGTGTCCTTTTCCACGGACACCTAACATGATCGTCAGCATCAGGATGTTGCCTGGCATTCTGCCTGTCAGTGTAGATAAGCTGATGCGTAACAGTATGAGTGCTGCCATTTATTGGCACTGTCTGCAGCATTCTTATAACTTGTGTTTGTTTTTATGAGCTGCCTCCTCATATTGCCTCTGCACTCACCACTAACCTGAGGTGTATCATCACCATTATCACCAGTCACAGGTTGACAGGGGGCACAGCTCTGGCGCACATCAAGGCTACATGGGCAACATCTCCCCCCGTGCCAAGCAGAAAACATGCTATGATAACCACTTGGAACCACATGGAGCCACCTCATCCATCATCTGCCATCACTCTTGGCAGACCTGCTCCCGAGGGCCTTCCCAACTCAGCTGGGCTTCATTCATTTACTTCAGTTTATTTGGGTTTGATCATAAAAATTAAGTGATGAGTGGAGTACTCCCATTCAGCCAGCATGCCCTGAAGGGTGGGAAGAGAAAACACGAGGGAGGAAATCCAAAGGGCACTTGGAGCAGTTGTGTAGTAGGGGAGGGAAACAGAGGAGGAGGGACCATGAGAAATTTTTGGCCTGGGGTTTTACAGTGGTCACATCTGGAGTAGCCGTCCACCATCGCCTGCCCAGAACATCGAGGGTCACAGTGACTTCACAGGCCATGAGGGTATGTCCTGGCCATGCTGCCCTACCGGTTAATCTGCAAATAAGCGTCACCACAATTAATCTGTTTTATTTAAGAAATGACACAAAGTTATGCGCGATGACAGAATGCTGCACATTTTCCCCCACATGTAGTGTCTTTTTCGATTGCAATGATCCAGTACATGCAAAACTGGAACGATGAGTGAGGGCGTGAAGCCGAAAAAAACATTATGCCTAAATCTTTGCACAGACACAACCGAAACTGTGTAAATCACAAAAGGAAGGACAACAGCACACAATATCCTCTTGCTCGCATAAGTGTTACGTCGCTAAATTCAGTCCTTTGTTGCTATGTACAGTGCTGTGTCACTTGCTGTGCTCAGTGCAGCACGTTGTGGATCGCATGAATTTATTAGCTTCTATGTCTCTCACTTGGCTTTTCTGTCCTTATTATCCAGACCACAGGATGTCATTGTCCAGTGTGGCTGAAACTCTAATCACAGCTGGTTTCACCAGTATAATCTTATGACAGCCCAAGCTGAGTTTCCAGTGCCATGTTAAAAGACAGAACGAAGATCCAGGGGGAATCCTTCCCATTTGGATGCCTGCTATCTTGTACAGGTACTCTATGCAGCTGCCCATTTGCCGGAGGGCATAGCTGCCGCAGCTGCATGGGGATGGCATGCACAGGCACACAGGGACAGCTCTGCAGCAGGCCTGGCCATGTGGCCCATGAACAACACGGCCACACTTGCACCGAGGACGAGCAGGGATCCCTGAGGCATCCCAGCTGAGAAAGAAATCAGTTACAGTGTACGTTGTAGCGTAAATCTTTCTGACGGCTTATCATTTGCAGCGTTCCCTCCGATCTCAGCCGCCGCGTTTCTGTTCCCCCCCACAGACATGCAGGACTTTCAATCAAAATCTATTTCAATCTATTATCCAGCAGAGGGTAGAGGGTTCACTGTACCACTCTACAAGGATCGAGAATTAAAAATATCTCATCATACACTAGCATTAACTACACTGAATTGGAGGCGTTCTTTGTGTCTGTGGAAGATGGTGCATGTCTGTAAAATGGCCGTAGTGGCACTCAAACTGTGGGTCATGAGATGATTTTCTGAATATGTTACATTTTACTTACCCTCCCACCCCACAGACCTTGTTCAATAAATATGAAATACGGCATCAATCTAACCGGGGGTTAGGAACGAAAGGGTCGGAGGACTTCACCACTGTTTTTTGCGGGACCACATATGCCAACAATCAATTGGCCAACAATCACTCCCCTGGAATGAATATACTGGAAAAATCAGCTTACAACCCCTTAGCTTCTGTTAGGGGTCACAGTGGGTCTGAAAGATCTCAGCTATGCAAAGATATTCAGATCTGATATTCAGCTGAGTTCCTTAGCTTGATAGAACATTTACCTCCTCACAGATGTCAGACCGCATTCCAGAGGTTTCTGATTCCAAGGTTTTCTTAAAAGAACAAAGACAAATCAAATCCTCAGTCAAACCTTCATATCAGTGTTTACCTTAAGCTACACAATATTCAGGAGTGGAATGTAATATGCCAATAACCCATGACCCATTAAATATTATTATTGGAAGAACAGCATGAAACAAGATTTAAGCACCCCAGAGGATGACTCAGAGTTTAGTAATAGTGGGAGGGATCCAGCATGCTTCATTCACAGCACAATGTCTGCTCACCATCCAGTTCCTGCACTGTCAGGGCTAGGATACAAACAGTCAAACACTTGGATATCTCTGTAACCTCACTCAAGCTCCTGACGAAGTTGCAGCTCAAGCTATGCTTCCCATAAAGCTGCTCTTTCTTCCTGGATTCAGTACAGGAAAGCCATTAGAGTTTCTGATTTTCAATTATTCCATCTGATTCCTTATTAGGTACTTGAAGTGCATTTGGCTGAGATTCACTACCAATGGCTGGCTCAAATGAACTCTTAATTGTGATTGAAGGTAAACTTAGCACAACAATATAAATGTGCAGTTACACAAAAACCTACATGCACACCCACGTTATGGTAATTAGACTTTGCCTGTCTCCCCCTGAGACCTTGAGCTATGATCCTCCTTACATCTACTTTCATTCATTTTCTACCTGCTCAAATTGCCATGGCAACCACAAAAGAAGGAGAACCGAGGGGCACTGTTGGCTGTTGATATCTAAATAGTCATTGCACTAGTAGTGAGACACCAGTGTTCATTTTACAGAAGTTAACAATTTGTAATATATTAATAAAATCAGGCATTTTAATTAGTTCTTACATCACCAAGCTAAGCTTGGTCTTTCCATATCGCTGCCATCTTCTGTCATTCTGCCTCTTAGTTCATCCATCAATGTTTCTTTGAAGTGCTGATCTGGATTCAAATCTCTGTGCATCTTATTTAAAATACATCTTCAATGGAGCAAAATATTTCAAACAACACACATAAGTATACTTATTCACCACTTTGCTCTTCGCTATTCAGGAATGATTTGCTACAGCCATCTCCCTGAAAGAATACATCGCATTATGAGAGATTACAAACGTAGCCTGTACACTAGGAAGCCTAGGGAAGACTTACATTTAGTTAGTTATTGACTCTTACTAGAATCAATAACTAACCTACTTCACTTTTTTTCTACCTGTGTCCTGACAAGACACATAATTCTTTTTTATATATACTAATAGATGTGGTTTGTAGTACATGTTTGATTCTGGTATGTTCACACAGAAAATAGGTTTTTAGCAAACAAGCTATTTGTTTGTTACTTAACTACTGTACCAGAGCTAACCAAATATCAACATGCTTAATTGTTATTATGTAGCAAAGATGCCAGCTGGTAATGATTACAAGCTTTATCATTCCATCCCAAATTGTTACAGATAAGAAAATTACCAATGATTTGGCAACCTGGTACATTTCTGTTATATGTATCTAGATGGCATCTAAACAAATTGACTACATCCGTATGTGAGTGTGTTTTATTAGTTTGTTATATTAAGTTATAGTATGTGAAATGATGTTTCGGTTGATCTCTTACTCGCTGAATGTTAAACCACATTCCTGCAGAAATTTCCTCATTTGTAAGTTTGCAAATAAGACTGGGGGAACCAGTAGTAGTAAGTTTATCCAACTTTCCAGTGCCTGTCATGTATTTTTGTTCATTTGCTTGCATTCATTCCACTTTCTCATATTCCTTTTTCATGGAGCTCAACGCTATACTGCAAGCTGTATTAAACATTTAGCTGAATGCTTACTATAATGAACTGTTTAGAAATCCTTGCTCTCTAGGTATCCATAGCTGTATATTCATATTGTACCACATGCAAGAAATAACAATTAAAAACAAACCTTCAGATTAATCATATGGAATTTCTGGCCGCAGACCCGTTTCTTCAGAAACACCTTCTGAATGACAGCAACTGTTTCATGATGGTTAGCTTACAGACAAACTAAATATTCTCCAGGACTGACCACAAAAAAATCGTACTCTCCCCAGTAAGGAGGGACACCAGCTCTACCTACTAAGGGTTATTATCTGATACATCCTGCAGCAATATCATCATTATTTGCTTTACCAGTCTATAGTGGCCTATTTGCTTTTCTATGCCGTGATACACTGAGAATGTGGCATCAGTTCAGGTGATGCCAAACATCTCATCAGGAAGGCCAGCTCACTGACCCTGAACCCTTTTGAGGGAGCAGTGAAGAAGAGGATGGTGGCAAACTTTGACAACACCATAATCAATTCTGGCCATCTACTCCAGGGGGCGCTATCTTAAATGGTAAATGGACTGCATTTATATAGCGCTTTTCTACAAAGTGCTTTACAATTTATGCCTCACATTCACCCATCCACACACCAGGGGCGGAGGCTGTCATGCAAGGTGCCAACCTGCACACCGGGAGCAATTTGGGGTTCAGTATCTTGCTCAATGACCCTTTGATGGGGTCAGGAGTAAGCAGGGCTCAAACCAGCAACCCTCTGGTTGCCGAACGATAGCACTGCCTTCTGCGCCACCGACTTGAAATACATTTAGTCACCGGCTCAGTCCATTATGTTATGAAGAATTTCTGGAGATCCTTCCTGCTTGCTGCCATCAGGCACCACAAGGCCTTCATCCAATGTGCCACCCCCCACCTCAGCCACAATACGCCAGGAGACATCGCGACTCTGCAATAATAAAAATCTGTGCTGTCTGTTGTCTAACTGCATATAGCATCCACTTATTTTATTATTCTTGCTACTATTATTTGAAAATATTTTTTATTTATTTTTGTCTGTGCGCCTTGCCTGTCTTGCACTGGATGTATGTTTGTCTGTGCTCGACATACTTGCTGCTGTATGCACAAGAATTTCCATCTGGAATCAATGAAGTTTATCTAATGTAATCTCTTGTAATCTTATCTAATCTGTCGCCATCAGTGTAAACACATTTTGTCCCACGAAAAGTTTGATGAACTTCCTGTAGGAACATTGTGGAAGGCAAGCATCCCCCCCCCCCACACACACACACACCCTTTTTACAACATACTGCACTGAATCCATTGTGTAACAATGTAACCCTTTCCTGCCCAGTCACTCGCTCGGTGACGAGTGGTCTATTTACCAAAACTACAAATGTGAGGTCAAATAAATTCTCAAATTAATTTTAAAACATCTTTTAAGAAAAAAACATTTGCTTATCATTACATATTCATGTCACATGTACAGTATGCAATTACAGCCAAGGAAAAAACTGTGAGACCACAGCACAATTTTTTGTTTCACTCATTTCTCAATATATGGATGTACGTCTGTGAATAATATATATTTTTCTGCAAACTGCAGTCTGGTTCTTCCCTGTTTCTCATTAATGAAGTGCTTCTTCCTGGCTTTATGGATCTTCAGTCCTGCTTCTACGATCCTGATACAAACTCTCCTAGCAGTGCACTTCACACCTGCACTTAATGTTTCCCATTCCTGTTGAAGGTCACTTGATGCCATCCACCGATTCATGAGAAACTGTCAGATAAGTTAACAGTCATCTCAGCCATTAGAATGCCACTTCCGCCCTCTGCCTGGCTGGTTTCTGGTCGTTCCCAGTTTCTCCTACTTCACCTTATTCCTGTGTATTGCTGTCTTAGAAATTTTGAACCTGGAAGCATCCTACTGCTCAGCATAGCCTCCTGCCAGCAGAACCACAATGAAACCTGGATTTAAAAATGCAGATTTGTTTAAAAATATAGAGTGGTCTCTTAATTTTTTCCATGGCAGTATATATTGAAACTCTATATGTAACATTATATAATCATTTGTTATAGTGAAGGAAGTCTTAGACCAGGGGTGGCCAACTTTATCCGCATAGAGCCGCAGTGTATGCGGGTTTTTGGGGTAACCTTTAGGTCAGCTGTTCAAATCCAAGTGTGAGGACTCTTCAGCCAATCAGTCCTCTAATTAGTAATCTAATTAGGGAGTTGCAGCGAAAACCCGCATA
>JABFEA020000110.1:8082093-8098962 GCA_019775915.2 Cyphomyrus plagiostoma | reverse complement strand
CCCCCCCCCCCCCCCGCCCCGCGCCCCGCCCCCCCCCGCCCCCGCCGCCCCCCCCCCCCAGCGAGCAGTGCAAAAATAACCCTTGCCACTGCACAGAGAGCAGCCACATTTGCATGCTTTTGTATATACTATTCCTGCCATAATGTGCAAAGAATTTGCTGAATGCAACCTTATAAGCTCATCTCAAAAAGACATGACGTCATGGAAGAAGGAGATTCTATTCCTCCTATTCCTGTGTCTGGGCGTGACAGACGCCCACCAAAGCAGTGGGAGCAGTGGCGAGGAAGCAACGTCCCTCTCTGCTGGGAAGATGCCAAGACAGCTTTCTTTTCATTTGGGGATGGGGGGGGCGGGATTTGCAAGAAAAACATCAGCGTTCCTGCAGATGGAATGGGGGGGGGGGTACAGGGCCAAAATGGGAGCAGAGCCGCAGTGAGGGCTGGATGCATCTGAGGGACGGCGTGAGCATCCAGCAGCAGCTGCCAGCACAGCATGTGCTCCAGCTGAAGGCAAATATTCAGGCAGAAGCACCTTTCAGACGTTCTGGGGGAAAAGGCAGTTCCCGCCGGGGAACACGTGCCGCTCCCTGCCGAGCGCCTCCTGATCTGCAAGACCCACATGCCCAGCAGGCTGCCGGATAATTGCTGCCACTATGTCTGTTTGTTGTTCATCTTTGGGGTCCTTCAGCCATGGTGACAGGCCCCTGGGAGTTCTGTTCATGCTATCATACCTGGCTTCCACATCACCCCATGGGAGGAGGTGGGGGGGTGGAAGCAACGAAAGACATAGAAAAGGCCCTGGATAGGTTTAGAAAGAGACTGCAGGTGCAGGTTGGAACAGATTGTAGGTCTGGGGATGGAACCCAATGGGGGGTTGGGGGGTGAGTTTAAGGACCGGAGATGTAAAGTGGACTAGGTGCTGTAAGAAGAGTAGGAGCCATCACACATTCCTTGTTAAAGGTTTTACTAATCAAGAGCCATCAACACCATCCTCAGCGACCAAATGCTTGTGTGTCTGCGTGGCTGCACGTCTGCATAGGCGCATGTCTGACGAGCAAAGCAGCTTGAGCCATTTGAAAGAGCAGAGTGGCAGAGGATAGCAGAGCTGCTTTCACGGTAATGGAAAGCAGACGAACTTCAGGACGCTTAATCTGCGGGGCGGGGGTTGGGGGGGAGGTGGCAGTGAGACTGGTAATTGTTGTCAACATTCAGTCATATCATTTTTTTCCCTCTGGCAGAGGGTCTGTCCTGATTCACTAGGACACTGAAAGGGGAGATCAAAAAAACAGGGGGGAAAATCTCAGGCAGCAGAGAGAGATGCTATTTCTGTAAAAAAAAAATCTACCTTGATCAGTGAGATACTATCCTGGCAAGACAGAAATTCTCTCTTTGATGTATCATATTATTTATAATTTATACTTTATTTTGCGCTGACAGCTTTAAAGAAAAAGTATAAAAAAGTATAAATTGGCTTTCTTAAAGATGCACTTATTTAGAGGAAGCTCAATCTACAGCTCCATTATTCTATCTATCTATCTATCTATCTATCTATCTATCTATCTACCTACCTATCTACAGACAAAAATCTATACATCAGCATGTAGGTAGGCAGAATCTTTTCTGTGTTTCATAGACTACATTGTCATCGGAAGCAGACTTCCAAGCTGTCTGACCCCAGCTGATGCACCAGCAAACAGACAATTAGGAGGTCTCAACCAAGGCATTGAAATGTCAGCACTAATTATTGCTATCCAACAAACCCGTGCCCTTTATAGTGTAAATCATTCCACGTTGCCTTCTCAGTGTGTTCTCCTCAGTGGAGCTATGACACATACCTCATACCTCATGCCGACACTGGACCTGGGTGAAGCTATTGACATCACCAATTAATGCTTACAGCTCTTGGCCTCTGTGCTGTGTTTTGAAAAGGCCAGAGGTTGTTTGTTCCTGCAGACAGACCAATAAAATGGAAACACCGGCAATCAGGCATGACGCTCCTCTGCAATGATTGGTCATTGGTCTGTAACCTCTTTATAACTTGTAGACCAACATTTGATGTGAAAATCAAGATTAAAATGAGATCTGATTAGCATCAACATGTCCTCTATCATTTAGTGAATTTCAAAACAGGGATTTTCAGACCTCATTCCTCACCAACAAACAACAGGTCCGAACATAATGAGCATTTGTCACTGATTTGCAATAGGCTTCATCATTTTGTTCCAGAGCAGAGCCCTAAACATGGGAACATAGAAATCCCCCATTGACCTTGCTTATTAATGGAAAAAAAAAATTGCATATACAGCTGTGGTACAGGAGATGGATAGATGGCAGATGATGAAACACTTACTTCATAATAACTACTTTGTCACTCCCAAGGTTGTATTTTATGCTATGGATGCATAGAGGAAAAATAATTTCTGCAGTGTGTGTGTGTCTCTCTCTCTCTCTCTCTCTTTCATGCCTGGCCAGGGCACCAGCCCATCGCACGGCACACTCGCACACCATTCATTCACACATGCACACCTATGGGCAATTTAGTAACTCCAATTAGCCTTAGTATGTCTTTGGACTGTGAAGGAAAACCGGAGTGGAGTGCCTGGAGGAAACCCCACGACGACACGTCGGAGAACATGCAAACTCCACACACATGGAGCCAGCCGGAGACTCGAACCCAAGGCCCAGAGGCAGGTGCTAACCACTGCACCACCATGCCACCCCATATATATATATATATATATCTTTTTCTCACACAATAAGAACATCATCTTTATAGTTCTCACACAGACAAGCAGAGCCAATCAAATTCAGTTCAAAGCTGGGGTTTCCGCTTATTTTGTCCTTTTCACTCTCCTCTACTATGTCTCTTCAGCTGAATATATCAGGCTGCCACTGCCAGCTGCTTTGTTTCAGTGTCATTGTCACGAGGGTGACTGTCTCGCACCCTCTGCGGCCACGCCACAAACCAGCCCCACCACCATCCCAGCCCGGGTGAGATATCCCAGTGAGGAACCTTGTCACCTCACCCACTCAAGGGCTTCCAGACATCTGCTCTTTCCTTCTCCCCCCAAATGTAATCTTGAGCACATAAACATGGTGATAAACCAAAAGCAGATACCAAAATGGTCCAAAACTAGGATGTTTTATGGCTGAACCTATAGACGCTGGACCCAGTAATGATCCTTCATACACAGTAATATCAAAAATTCCATTATAAAGTGCCTGCATTAACAGAAAGATCGACTGAAATTTGTCTGGGGGATCTCAGTTTGTGCAGTATCACTTTAAATCGAGGAGATGCATGAAATACTGGCAATACATTCGGTATGGTTTTCACAGAAAGCTGCCCAAGTTATTGTATACAATCAAATCCACGCATACATTTCTCACATGCTTACGTTACTGGTCACACAGAGGTCAGCTGACCTGCCCAACACACACCTAGTGCAAAGCAGGGAATGCTCTGCTCAATAGCCGAATGTTGCCTGGACCACAGTATGGAATATATTATGTATTTGTTTAAAACTGTCATCTGAACACACTCTACAGTTGTTTATTTGCTCCTTACAGCCTGTGAAATCATTGTGTTACCTACTGAGTCCTAGCCTGCGGTACTGCGATACTATTTACTAGGAGTCCAGCTAAATAAGCACATCCATCTTCTAAACACCAAAGGCAGCAGAGGGCACAGATGTGCTCACACCCAAAGGGCAATTTAGAAGTCAGTTAACCTAAGCGCATGTTTTTGAACTGCAGGAGGAAACCAGGAAATACCGACAGGAAACACATTCCACAGGCTGGGATTTCAGCCCCTAACCATGTCCCACTGTGGTACCACTCAATTTAATCAATTATTCAGTTTGATAATAACACTATGGGGAAAGAAGGTAACTTGGTTTAAAGCAGCCCATATACTTTAAATGACATCGGGATGAAACTAAACTGAACAAGTTGGCGAGGACAATCTATTGCATATTAAATGTCACTGCCTGGCTCATTCTACGTTACACCACAACCCTAGAGGGTGCATGTTGATGCAGCAGATCCACATACAGAGGGCAAGTAAACCTACTGAGGCAAGTGTATGAGTCGTTTTAATAAAGGAGATGAAAGATCTTTTAAAATAAAAGTTACTCTTGGTATAATACTAGCAATGGCACAGAGAGGGAAGCCAACAATTTAAACGACACTCATGGTTCCACACTAACGAAACACGCTCATTCTACGGTAAACATTTACACGGCTACAACAGAAATGTCTGTTGTACATGAAATGCACATATTAATCTACAGTTATTAAAGTGTGGTGCAGTGCAAAGCATGCTACTAAGTGCATAATTAGTCCTGCTGACCAACCCCACGGATTCACATATATGTCAACCAATCATGAACATTAGGTGGGATCAGAACAAGACGAAAGGTTCACCTTGGGGGCCCTGCACAGGCAGTGAGTTGAAACATGAACATCATGGTAATGAAGCATCATAGGACAAAGCAGTATTGATTCTGTCAGTTTTGTCTGAAGTATACAGCCAGCTTCACATCTTTTACAGCAGCCATTTAAAACACCTGAATTTTGGTGACTGAAAACATTTTCAAAAACAAAAAGAAAGCCAACATTATTTTTCAATAATGTATTTTGAATGATATGATATTTCGAGAGAGAGTCTCTTCTTCTTTTGGGTTTTTTTAAAATTAGAGCTTGCATGTGTTTTGTCTTAAAATTAAACAACTCTACAGATATCCAATCAGGCTACCAGCATTCGTTCAGTCAGTATGCAGATCCGTCATTCATTATTCTTACTGCAGTAAGAAGCTACACCACATATCACCTGTTTTGTTCTGTCAATAATAAAATGGTCCTCTTGGCAAGCGTTCTCCTGGCTGTGGATCAGAGTCCAATTCCAAGAGACCATTTTGACATTGGTCAGAAAACTGTTTCTTTACATCAAATGCTTTTGTTGAAAGAGAATTGAGATGGCAGGGTCAGCCAGCCCCTGAAGTAATTGGGGTTAAGGGCCTCGGTCAAGGGACTAACAGATTTGAACCACTAGTCTTCCATTCACAAGGATGGAGTTCTAACCCACAGAGCCAGACATCGCCCCAGAAATGTAGGACACCAAGATCGAGACGGAGCAGGGGAACTTCCATCTTTATAGCCATATAAAATAAGCTGAGAACCTCTATGGCAGTTGACAACCAATAAAGAACTGGCAGAAGACAACGAGTAACAAACCGGCAGAAGACAGCCAGCAGACTAAGGTTAGAAAAAAAAATTTCAGAGCATCGAAATTTCACTGTATGTATAAATCATAAATTCCATCCATCCATTGTCCAACCCACTTATTCTTCTGGGTCGCGGGGGGTCCGTAGCCTATCCCGGAAGTTATGGGCACGAGGCAGGGAACAACCCTGGACAGGAAGCTAGCCCATCGCAGAAATTATAAATTCACAAATCAGAAATAAGCTACTTGTTGAAAAAAGTGTTAATTTTTAGAAGCCAGTGGATGGTTTTCTATTCCTCCAACAATTTCCTTTGGAAATCCTCTTGAAGAAAAAAACATGCCGTAAGATTTTGAGTGGAATCTGCCTATTTATGCTGACTAATGCATACATTTTATTGTAAAGTATTGACAGCTGCCTAAGTAATTTACCAGGATGATTTACAAACACAACTGATAAATGGCTTAAATCCTCAGATGACCACATATACTCTACATGCCCCTTGTGTACAGCTAAAGCACATGAGAAAATAATTCCAGTAAAGACCATCAGAGTGGAAAGGAACTTTGAGGAACTTAATCTAGCATTTGCGCTTCTATGTGTATGAATGATTTTTCTTATCAAGTAAAATGCACCATGTATTCAATTTAACTACAGTATTATGAGAATAACCAGACAGTGGATAATACAATTCACACTGTACTGTTATCAGTTGCAACACTGCCAGCAGCAATAATTACCCTCCCTCAATACCAGCATTATCTCTTTTTTTGTTGTTATGCATCATTTAATTTATCCCAACCATCAAAAGTATGAAAACGAGCTTTTTTATGGTACAGAAAATCCATGAGCTGTCCAGACTTGGCCAAAGGATGTTCTCAGATGACTGCCTATCTGTTTGAGAGCCCACAGCCCTTTCTGCCACAAAAACCCGCCCAAAATACCTCTCAGAATGGGGAACACCTTATCCAGTGATTGTCTTCCATTGAATCTGTTTGCTGTTCTATATGTCAAGCACCCCAAGAGGTTGTTATACTCAAAAATTTGAGGAGATTTTCTACAGCCAGAATAGGCACTGAGGTAACTTAAGAAAGAGGTTCAACCAGCTACAAGGATGGAGAGAGCAAAAATGTGGAAAGATGAGAGGAAGCCAAGGGGGAGAGAAAAGTGCAAAAATGCAGAGACCAACTGTGTCAAAGAAGTAAAAGAATTAAGAGATGCGGATGGTTTGGGGAGCAACGAATGGTAACTGGGAGGAGATCAAGGTCCCTAAAAATGAGACAGAAAAAAAACAAGCAATTAAAAAGTGAGTCACTGACCTCTGACCCTGGCATAGCAGCAGCCACACTTTGCCAGCACTTTTCGGAATAAGTGCTGGCAGGCACAGCCCCGGTGATGGTGGCTGCCTTTCATGGTGAACCTCAGGAGCTCGTCTCAGGACCACCAGCCGTGGGCATGGCACAGTGCCCACGTAGTAGAGATATCCCGGCAGTGTATCCCAAAAAGGCGGCAGGAGGAAAAAAACCTCAAACCATAACGACGAAAATCCTGCTGAGAGGTCCAAGTGGTCAGCACATGAGAAGGATAAGAAATTACCAAAAAAATCCAGTGGTTTCTCAGTCTGGGAACCGGGGAAAAGTGGGAGGCAGCGAGTATTCCTCACCTTCCACAGAGTCTGCTCCCCTCTGTTCAGTGTTTGGTTGAATAACGGGCTACGAGTTTGTTTGAGAAACCAGCAGAGAAAGAGAGTGTGTGTGTATATGAGACAGAGGGCAACAGAGAGAGAGAGACTGCAAGGGGGGAGGGGCTGGAGGAGGTGGAGTCAGGAGCTCTGGTTGCTGGCTATTCCAGGATAAGACCCCCACCCCCCAATCTCTGTATCATGGATTTTCCCCTTGAAAATCTGAAATCTTGCTCACTGCATCCCAGTGCTCTCCCACAGCCATTCACTCTCTGCAGCACTACCTGTTACTGCAGAGTCAGATGCACAGTAAACATTTACTGTCTGGCATCAGAAGGAGTTTCCTTAGAAATTTTAATTGCTACAAGACAAAAAAAGGAAATGAGTGCTAGGGTCATGTATTTATGCTGTCAGATGCATATCAAAGTTTCTTATTTAGTGTTAATATCACTTCCACAAAAGTGCCAGGATCTGTCTTCTGAATTTGTGAGCTACTGTGATAAAAAAAACATTGAGATATTAATGAGGACAAACTAAATGAAACATAAATTAAAACTTGCTTAAGCATTTCGTCCTGTGGGAAGTATCATATGAGTCTGATCTCCTATGCGTGTGTGCATATCCGTGTGCCTGAAATAACACAGGGAGAAGAGATCTGACATGAAATCTCCCCGCAGTCAGTTCATGCGTGACATTAATCATGTGATCGGTGATTCAGTGGCAGACAGAGAGCGGAACCGGAGGGCGTGGAAATAGGCATCAGTGAGAGTGGCCGTGTCTGATGGGTAAAATGAGCGAGTGTGTGTCACCGGCAGGGTGAAAGCACGTCCATGTAAGGCCTCTCCCGTGAACTTCCTGGGAACACTGGGGTTCGTGCGGAAGGGCTTCGTGACGCAAACGTCGCAGTGACGTGAAGCCGGTGCTCCTGCAATGTTCTGCACTGCCTTTAGCCGCTGTTGTTTTGCGACAAGATCTATAGCTGTCTCTTCCCCAGACTGACTCCCTGCTAAGTCAGAGAAGCCCTCCGTCCACAGCAGACATGCATCCAGTACTAAAATTACAGGATTGAATCCCATCTGAAATTTGTTCGAATCCCACCCTTACCCCTTGACATTTATGGTCCACAGGAGTGACAATACAAAGAAGTAATTATTGACAGCCATATCATCATGCATGTGATAAGAGGATAGAGCTAAAAAGCAGGCAGCTGATAACTAACCCTAACCCTAACCCTAACCCTAACTAACCCTAACCCTAACCCTAGTCTCCATGTGCGGAGCAATAGCTACACCAAAGAAAATAAAAATCTTGCTAAAATTCCTTGGTTAACCTTTCAGTCTTATTATCCATATTTTCATCCCAGATAGGAGACATTTTGCCTGTGTGTGTTTTTCACAGCAGAGACTATAGGCACAGAACGACAGCTAAGGTGGGGAACATGGAAATCTGTTTCCATGAGCTGGAGGGGTCCCTGCAGTGGCACAGGTAGGGACCACTGAGCACGGTGTCCCCTACACACATCAGTTTGGCTGCGCGTGGGAGTGATGAAGGCTGCTATTATGAATGGGTCTGAGCCATCGGCCGTGACGCCCATGCACATCCTGGGTGTCTCTGGTTTGAATGTGACAGAGCAAAATCAGGAAATGAGGTAAGAGAGCCTTCCAATCCTTTACCCCTGACTGTCCTTACAGTTATTTTGTAAAACAGGTTTCACAGCTCTATAATTTTGTACCCACAATGGACACAAATACATGAATCAATATAGATCACTGCAGGGCTTGATTCATGGAATTCCAATTTAAAAAAAATCTGAGACATAGTCACGTAATAGAATTAGGGGTTTGAAACCCTGCCCTCAGGATACCCCCCCGTCCAGAAAAATCACCCTGGGGACTCCTCCCCGGTCAGTAGGGTTACTGGACGCCAGCCAGATATGGGCTGGACGCATAAATATTGGCATAATATAACAAGCTAACCTGAAAATAGCTCAGACACCCCAGGGCGATGAGCTCGTCCGCCCACTGACAAATAAGCTGCATCACTGACACAGCGCCTTCCTCTTCCAGGACAAAGTACAGACATGATATTTGTGTAATATCTTACATGAATAACTGAAGACAGAGAAATGAATTATAATCTCAGAAAGGAGATTAAAAAATTGTGCCTGGTTTGGGCCCATGCGCATATGGAGTGTAATTTAAAGCATGCACATGAATGCCTCGAGACGCATGGGCCCAAATTACTGCGCAGCCAGGACCTTCGCTCTTCTCACTTATGCTCCTCTGTCTTGCCTCACACATCCATTCTGTCTAGAGCCCAAAGTAGACTTTCCTGACGGACTGGTGCCCAGGCTGCAAGAAAACACTTTTCCATCTGGTTTCCATGAGGGACAACGTATTCATTTCCAAATATGTTGTAACGAGAGGGACTATTATTTCTTAGGTTGTGCTGACATGGGCTGAGAGGTTCCATTTCAGATTGTTATGCTCATGATTTATGTTTAAAATTTTGGCTTTATTTTATTTGTTATTAAGCCACTGTTTTCTTTCTTTCCTTTTTCCCTAGTAAGTTCATAAACTCCATCACGTGAATAGTTCTGATTTTAATATCACTGTCACTAGATGATCATGAAGGGTGACACCTAAACACCATCTAAATGAAGAACAGAAGCTCCCAAGGCTCCATGACCAAAAATAGAACACACTCCATTTGTCATTTGCAATGTTTGCATACATTGTTCCCTCTCTGCTTGAACCCAAATTTCCTGCACGTCCAATAACCCTAAACATGGGCTGGGAAAATCCAGGACATTGTGAGATAAAGGGGGGGTTTCCTTAACTCACAGTCTCAAAACAAAATGCATGTTGTCTCACTCTCCCAACAGGACATACAAATGTCTCCTTCCGGGAAACAAATGTATAAAAACACCTAATTCCATCACACGCCTATAACTGCATGTGCAGATATCTATCAGTCCATCTTCTGGTGTAGTTATAACTCTTTTGTCTATGAACTGAACACCTTTGTGTATCTATCCACTCATCTGTCTTCCACATGCTTTTCAAAGACAGGGCCTTATTGAGGGCCTGGAGCCTATTCCAGGCAGCATAGGGAAAAAGATCTTGGATGGGAAGCCAGTCCATCACAGACCATATACACAATCATATATAAGACGGAATTTCAATATGACTGCTTGTATCTGTACTGCAGGAGCAAACTAGAGGAGCAGGAGGAATTCCTCATAACACAAGAAGAACATGCAAACTCCACACATCCAGAGTGTGTATGGGAAGTAGATCCTAACCCTGGAGGTATCACACAACAGTGCTGCCTATTGAGTCACCACTCAACCTTCTTACAGCCATACAAGACAAGCATGAATACTAACATAAATACCTACCATCACACGAGGACAGACAAATGACAGACAGGCAGAGGGACCTTCCATTCAGAAAAAGCACTTTTTTTACATTCCCTTCAGTCTGCCTACTCAACACCGGCTCGTGTTCTCAGAAACCTGCTCTCTAAATTGTGCTTTAATTTAATTTTCCTTGCCCTATTACTCACTCTCTCAGTACAGCAGTGCACCATTTAAGGTAAGTCTGCACTGGGAGCACCAGGAGAGCTGCTGGCTCACAGCCTGCAGCGGCTTCATTGATGTTTCCCTACGTGGGTCAGCGGGGAGCCAGCAAGAAGCTGATCTCAGCCATTATGGGGCAAGCTTGTGGTTTACACTACCCTCAAGCTGTACAGAGGAGTACTGCATCTCTGCCACTGCCCCCAAAAATAGATATTGGACACTCTTTTGGACATACGGGGAGCTATTTGTTGCTTCATGTGTTAGCTTTTGAGGAAGAATACAGCAAAACCGTCCTAACTGTGCCGATCGTTGCTTTTCCCAAAACTATCAGAAGCCTGTAAAAGCCACTCTCTCTCTCTCTGGTATCTTCTCTTCAGTAATCAGCAAATTCCGCTGAGACCAGCGTTGAGTCCAGTCGCCATCAACACTTGGGTATGAGACTCACTGAAGACGTGACACAGACTTGCATGTCATGCAGCACTTGATCACGCTATATAAAGTTCATGAGAGCAATGAGAAGCCTGGTGAATCATCCGATTCCAACACAAGCACCATCCTTGGCACCCCCGTCTCTGACCCTTCCCCTTTATGAGATTACTCCCCACACTCGGCGGAAACATTTCCATGTGTGTCTGGCTGCCCCCTTGCCACGTTACACTCTCCCCTTAAATGGCCCCTTCACTCCCGCCCGTAACCCCGTTTTTGCCATCTGTCCCGTTCACTCTCACTTTCACATTGGTTTTGCAAAAGACCTTCCCTGCGGCTGAATCACCCCCCCAGGCAGTGCATTTCATGTTAAAAGGCTTTTCTCCTGCAGTCTTTCATTAAATGTGTCACAGCTCAGCCACAAGCCCAGCCCACAATTTTTCTTTCCTGTGAAGTCTATAAATTACCTAATCTATACTTTTGTTTATATTTGAAGCATATATTTTAAACAGTGAAATGAATGAAAATGGAAGACTAATATTTATTATCCTTATTGTACATGCTTCCACATACCATGTACTTCGGGGGTATGAATGTTGTATTTATCTAGCACACAAACACATATGGACACGCAATTTCTGCAGAAGCCAAGATTCACTGCAAGATGTTCCACAAGGGGCCCAGTCTGCATGCATATTTATTCTGTGACTTGGAAGCCTGATCTTTTAATAAGTGCTAAAGAATTAACTGTGACTCTGACTCTTGGAGTAGAACCATAGAGCTAAACTGTTTCTGCTACCTAACAATCAGCAAAAAACATATTACTGAGATTATTTTTGCTTTTACAGTCCAAAAAGTCTTCATATAGTAGTTTGCAAGTGCCACATTTGATGCAGTAACATTGTATTATATACTAATATAAATATTGACGTCTTCAATAAGTTAAAAAAAAAACTGTTTTAAAATGTCACTATATTTTAAGTCAATTTATACAAAATCACTGAAAAAAAATTAAAACAAGTCTTTTCACTTCCGAATACAGTTCCTTAAACTGTTATTTGTGTCACCTTTTCTGTCAATGATGCTTAGAGGAAGGATACACACATTAGAGGTGCATCTTTAGCAATAATATAAATGACACATGAGCATAAAGAATGTGAGGGGTTTCATTTCTGTGGTAAAATCCACATGATGTTGAAATCATGGAAATGCTTCAGTTTGTTTCATTTTCCTGTTTCAAAAACTTGGAAAAATATATGGAAATGTCCCATAGCTTTCCCTGCATTTGGGTCTTGTAATC
This sequence comes from Cyphomyrus plagiostoma, assembly GCA_019775915.2. Taxonomy (NCBI): domain Eukaryota; kingdom Metazoa; phylum Chordata; class Actinopteri; order Osteoglossiformes; family Mormyridae; genus Cyphomyrus; species Cyphomyrus plagiostoma. Next base: position 8,086,754 of record JABFEA020000110.1, on the reverse strand, counting down.
AAAATCATAGATTTGATCTTTTTCATTCTGCAAAGCTTCTAATATAACATGTTCACCTGTCACATATCCTCTACAGCCGAGTGGACTCACACCGACGCTGACACACCGACATGCACACTCACTCCCACGTTGGCCTGGAAACCAGCCTCAGATCAGTGCCCTTTGCGAAGAACTCAGGGCACCGCAACTGCTGCTCCAAAACAGCTGGAATATTTGCAGGAACAGCCCTTTTATGGACATGGCTGCTTCCTCCACGGGGTTTCTCCAGAAGTCTGGCTGCACATTCTCGCAATCGCTCAGGCAGGACGACTGCATAGTCTAATTAGCCTGATCGTCACTGCTTGTGACAGTTCATATCCTGTCAATGTGATTTGAATAAGGGCAAGAGACATCACAGGGTTGGCAAACCAGATCTGGTCCGCCTAGAAAAATATTTGGCCCCCTGAAAGAGGCTTCCATTTTTAGTTTTCGTTAACCCACCACACCCCCTAATTGACCCATCTGCGATACTACTGCTAGTTTCCGAGTTTAAAATATTTCAATAAAATTATGTTGTAACATAAAAAAACAAATTCTAGATGACAGCAACTTAATTCTATTAATACACAAGTTTCCGACCATTAAAAAACATTGCCCAGACAAATGCTCACGTAAATAAAAGTACAAATGATAACTGTCATTTCAATATGGCCTCTAGGGGAAATATGGCCTCCAATAACACGTAGATGATTGAGACAGGAAGAAATGTACAGCACAGAAAAAGACGAATTCCATTCTCAAATCCTACCTTGTTTTAAAACTATGATACAAACCCAGGAATGAAAGAACACAGAACATGGACAAATGAACAGGAAAAGCACTTTTTATACTTTTATTTGCTTCTTTCAAGACTGGGAAAAGCTGATGACATATTGCCTACGCTGAACCAATCGAGACAAGGTTTATGATAATTCAAAATAATGTGTTTGACCAAGGACAGCAGTCTCCAAAATGCTTACAATGCCAAGGAAATCCCATGTAAGTATGCGTGTGAGCGCAAGTTTGTTTACAATTTTTTTGTTTATCCATGTTAGTAAAACTTTTAGAAATTGGTTTGTGCTTGTAGCATCTCATGACTGTCAGGATTTAAACTAGAACATGTTTGAGTATGTTTGTGCAAGTTCTTTGGGTGTTTTAAGTGCTTTATTTTGCAATGGTCCAATAACTAGTCTTATTAGGGGTGTACAGACGAAAGGGAGACAAAATGTCAGATAAGCTAGAATTAGTCTGTAACGTGCCAGTGACCATGAAGCTGCAGCAAGAATCATATTTTGTTTATTTTTATAAAATATTTAAAACAGAGTTGTAATTTCATGTTTGCAAAACTATACTGCCCCCTTATGGAGCACTGTTGCAAAAACCAGCCCATGGTTGAAACAAATAGCTGAACCTTAATGTAGTGTATACCATACTACCATACCATACTACCTCATACTGTTATTTTTTGCTCATTAAGCTCTTTTGCACATTACACTTAAAGTTTTTATTTTTCTTTTTCTTTTTTCTATTATATTGTACTTCAGCATTTTTGTTTGGACAGCAAAGTAAGAATTTCATTGCACAGAGAAATGCACTTTCTACTGTACATATGACAATAAATGTTTTGAATCTTGAATCTGGAATTTCACCTGCATTGTTTTAAAGATGAACAAATGTCTTCGGTTTCAAAAAAATCCGGCCTCCTCCGGCCTCTCTCATTAACAAGGTGTTTTCAGCCGCAGAATTGCCTGACAGGATGTTTTATGTTCGTCACAGCATCCTCTGTAAACTACAAACACTGTAGTGTGTGAATATCCCAGATATTCCAATTTTGGGAGATGCTGAAACCATCACTTCTGGCACCAAGCTCCAGGTCATTGGCATCAGGCATCTTGGCCAATCAGACGCTTGGCGCCATGGTAAGCAAACTTCTTGACCCCATCTGTGTGCTGCATGTGTTCAGCTGCAACCACATGACCCGTCTGTGTATTCCATTGCTAATTAATTCATCTGCGGATTCATTCATACATCAACTGCCTTCATTATGGAAAACAAGTTCATCCAAAAAAAAAAACAAAAAAGGAACAGGTAAAATTAAAAAAAGACAACTTCTCATATATATTCCATACCTGTCCTATTCAGGATCACAGAGGTGCAGAGCCTATCCTGGAAGCTGCGGGCACAAGGCAGGGAATAACCCAAGATGGGGCACCAACCCATCCAAGCAAAGCTTCTCATGTCTACCCATATAGAATATTCATTCTTATGTTCCCTGGCAGTGAATGGATAGACCCAGACCACTGCATGAGTGCAGCCCCGACCTGAACAGAAGCAGCTCTAAATTAAATGTAAATTTGACCAGTGTAAGTGCTCTCACTTATCTGACAGGTTCCAGGGGTAGAGCTCTGTCTCCAGTCACAGCAGACACCCAACCAAGCAGCATGAGCGTGTGTCTGGATTTTGTGAGTCACTGGGAAGAGCTGTGACTTTATTTTGCTTCTTCCTTAACGCTTTTTGCCCTCATCTGGACTATTTATGTAAACTGATACTGCTTCTTTTGGATCAGAAATAGATTCATTTATTTGTGGATTGTGTGGAATCACACAGGATTGTGCAAAATCCATACACAGTGTCCAGATTCCTTTCAGTAAAATTATGCCTAAATTGTCTTTGACAACATTAATCCCTTTAAATAAAGGAGTGATTCCAGATGGTAGAAGCAACCTCACAGTTTCAGGGATGGGAGTTCAAATCCCATCTCCATTCCATCTGTGCAGGTCATCTTATTCTCCCCAAGTTGCACCGGTTTCCTCCAGGCGATCCAGTTTTTTCCCACTCCAAACACAGGCAACTAGATGAACTTCTTACTAATTTGCACAAAATACATGCTGTATTTTGCACAGAACACACCCTGCCTTGTGCTCCCTGGAACATCCATTTATTAATTTATTCCTATACCATTAGATGCCCTTGTACGTCACAATGTTGCAAATCCTGAACTTTGACAGGTTCCAAGTCACCTGACAGCCCTGCACTGCCTACAAGGTTTGAATATATATGGGCATGTAAAATATTTTTTTTTAACCCAAACAATAGCAATAACACAGATTATTTATATCTTTAAAAAGTTTAAACTAGTAGTCAGCACTGCTGAAATTTCATTCTGAATATTTACATACTTTGCCTCAGTTTTATACAGGGTGTAGTCAACCTCTTGATGAGTTTATATCGCAATATAACAGAGTATGTCCTGTTTTAGTTTTAAACCCATAGCACATTCCTTTTTTGATATTGATATACACTCCCAACCTTAGAACTCCCAAGCTTAGAACATTCTTTTGTGCCATTTATGCATACATGTGGTCAGCAGTTCCTGAACTTCATTATGAGTGATCTCCCTGCACTCAGTATATTTTATTACCGAAAAACGACCTTCCTGATGACAGTGCGAGAAATAATGAGGGAAATGGCAGCTTAAAATAGCTGTTGTGGGGCAGAATGCTGTGGGAGGAACAAAGGAAGTAAGGCGAGTGGTCTTGGTAAGTATGAGGTCATAAACAATGGCACAGTCTTGAGTCTCTGCCAAAGCCACCAGCAGCTTTTGAGCTCCAAATATCCACCAGATTGGTGATACTTCACATTCGCTTCTCTGCACAATAACACACAAGGTAAGAAGTAAGAGGCACAAACGAAGTGGAGCCCATCCAACTCTAACTGGATGTAACATAAACTCCCTGCAGTCGACGTTACTCTTGTTCCTAGAATTTGAAGAACTGTAGAAAAGGATGGTGCAAGAGGAGAAGAATCCATTAGCTGGTGTGATATTCAACCAACCAACTGATCAAGGCGACAGATAATTGAATCTGACTGTGACTCCTTCCATGAACTCAGTAAACATATCTTTTAAGAACACCTTTCATGAATAATAGTAAATGAAATACCGCAAAACAGTCTCCTCCATGCATAATGATTAGACAATAAAGAACAGCACTAGAGTTGAACAAAAGCAAAAAAAACACCTGCTCAGACAACTTAGGATTTATTTCATGCCTTTGTTTCTTAAGCAAAAATGTAACTAAGCTGTCAAAAGCAAGTCATTTCATGGAACATGTCTCTGTTTTTCATGTGTAAATGTGTTCTTGGAGGGCTTACTCTACAAAAGAGCAAGTTGAGGGAGGCATAAAGACAATTTCCCCACAGGGATCAATAAAGTATTATTATTATTACTATTATTAAATTCCATTTATCCAAGTATGTGGATAATTGCGAATTTGCATTAAAGTCTTTACTGTGTGCTATAAAGGGCAAAAGAAGAGAAGCAATTCCCCGTTGTTTACGTTGTTGCAAGCAGCCCAAGAGAAGAATCACCAGCAGTACTTACACTCTCTCTGATACGCAGCATCCCGTACGAGGCGCAATCAGATTAATGGCAAACACTGATTATAAAACTTCAAGGAAATTTAAGGAAAATGGTGAGCAGTTTGTTCGCACATCTGGAACCTGTTCAGCATGTTCCTGCTGCTTCCAGTTTCCTCTGTGCTACATTACCAAAGCTGGCCCGGCTTGCGGGGGGGGGGGGGGGGGGGGGGGGGGCGGGGGGGGGGGGGGGGGGGGGGGGGGGGGGGGGGAGGGGGGGGGGAAAG
>JABFEA020000110.1:8048298-8075477 GCA_019775915.2 Cyphomyrus plagiostoma | reverse complement strand
ATGTGATTGGTTGATTAGATAATTGCATTAATGAGAAATTGAACAGGTGTTCCTAATAATCCTTTAGGTGAATGTATGTTAACACTACATGACTGGACTTAATTTATTCATTTCCCTGCTGCTTTTCTGATTAATCGGTCTTGTGTTTCTCCTCGCCCAATACCGATTTAATATATTTTATGTTTAAAAGTTTTCTGTTTTCTGTTTCTTAAAGTTAAGCTGGGATCGCAAATGTTATGTTTTTTATTTTGAAAAATGCAAAACATGAAAGTAAATCAGTTTGGTCTGTGTCTTTGGGTGATCAAACGACTCATTAGGATTCCAACAATCCGTAGCCTGTATTTGGCACGAATACTCCAAAAGTATCCTATTACAAATTAGAATTACTTGCTCATGAAATGTAAGAAAATAAGATGGTGATGGGCTATATTTAAATGTCTATAAACCTGTTGATGAAGGTTCTTAAAATGACACAAAATTAATAAACAAAATGACATTATATTAAGGATTTTAAATATCTTAAATACATAAAATACAATCTTTCAAGTATTAGTATTTTGTTACAAATGTTTTTTTTCCTGTCCAGCAAAATACAAATTTCAAAATACTCAAAAGTAATGAAATACATATTTTAAATACATTTAATTGACATCCTGCCCATTTCCGACTATGACTGCATATGTATCCGCATTTGTATGTTGCCTCTGCCTGGTTATTGTAATGTCATTGCACTACAGATAAAATTCAAGTTTTCTTCCAAATAACAACAGACAAAGGTTTATCTACTAGACACTGTGTTTTCCTTCTTAAGATAATCAGCACTCGGATACGGATATATCAAAAGAGTTATCTTCCTCTTAGCATTCATCATCATAGTTCTATATTTGCTCTTGATTTAAATATCTAATTTATTCAGTGTTATATATATTAAGTTTGACTTTGTTTATGAGTGGTGTGGTGGTGCAGTGGTTAGCAAGGAAGTCTTGGGTTTGGTCCCAGGTCCTATTTGTGTGGATTTCGCAGGCTCTCCTTGTGTTTGCATGGCTTTACACCAGGGGCTCTGGTTTCCTCCCACGGTCCAAAAGCATGTAGGACTGCCCAGGGTTGGTTCCTGCCTGCACCCATTGTTCCCAGGACAGGCTCTAGTCCCCCCCCCCCCCCATGACCCTAGTTGGGATTCAGTGGTTTCAGAAAATGGGCAGATGGATTTTCCACAATAAAATGTATAGCACTTATTCAACAGGCGAATATGAATATAACATATATTCAGGTTTATAAGATTCTTGAATCAAGTTTCGTTTGTGCCAAAATATAGAGGGTTAATGGTATTTAAGGGTTCCTGGACGTCACTGACCTGGGTTAGCTGGGGAAGGTATCAAATCCCACAGAAGAAGCAGCCTGTGCTGCTGCTTGGAGCCTAATCTGCCTGCTTACCCCACCGGGACCCTGCTGCCATCATGTGTGAGCATGTCAAACTGCCGTGCCCTCACCCGTAAACCTATGGCAGTCTTTAGAGGCCCCTGTGACAGTACTGGCTGTTTAGGAAGCTTTATTTAATAAAGAAGGCCTTTAAATCTGAAAATGAACAAAATGATCCATACATACACAGTAGAAATGTGCAGCATAAACAGTCACGTACTTTGGACATTAGCTAAATTGGAAGAATTATTATACCTCTATGTGTGTAACAGCCTGAAATAACAGCCTAAAATGTGAGTCGACACTGACTCACAGGTGTGATGTAGTTACCAATTAAGACAGCTGTAAGATATGCTCATATATAAATTATGATAAAATCCACTTCAAAAATACATTGCATAAATGAAGCATTCCACTAATAACATAATGTATTATATATATACCCTCCTTCGATCCTTCGAAAAAAGACAATCTTTAGCATTAAAAACTTCCAGGGTCATCATGGACCAGTGTTCATGCCTTGGGTAGCATAAGGAGGAAGTTCTGCTGTAACTCCAAAGGGCATCTCTCAAAGAAGGAAACACATTCATTCTGTATCATATTCCATTAATCATGCGAAAGTCAGCAAGCTGACTACATTACTTTAATCATTATATTATTTAAGAGTTGTTTCACAGAAGTCTAATTCAGAGTTCAGGAGAAATAGGGGACAAAACGGTGACATGAGGGGAAGAGGAGGAGAGAGTAAGAGAGACCCAGGACCTTCAGCCTATTAGCAGGTAAATCTTACTACTCTTACTCCCCCTTAATCCCCCTGTAAAATCTCCTGTACGGAAGAACAGCAGCAGCACACTTCCAGAATTAAGTAGAGGGGGATCCTCTTACTTCCCAACAGCAAAAATACAAGAGTAAGAGGCAGGCTGGAACATTAACTCTGAAGACACTGGGAGAGCAGCGGGATCCCATCAGAAGAGGACGCCACATCAGCTGTGCCCCTCTCCAGTCATGCAGGGCCATGTACACCTGACAGTAAGCGAAACGTCCGCTACTACTAACTGTTGCATCCTTGTCGCGGGGAAAACTTGCACTGTTATTTTAAATGTCATTTTCAGGGATGTATTTATGAGTAATATGTCCAAAGTTTATACAGAAACTGCCACTATACAATGCAAGCTATGAAGCCAAAGTGATAGTTAAACATGGATATCTCAGCTTGAGATGGGGGGGGCAGGCTCACAGTTGGGAGGGGGACAGACGCCGCTTCCTATTGGAATGGAATGGCAAGGGTTCATCTTTGAACACGCCTCATATCAGCCCAAGTGTCCTGTATGGGTCCTGAGTGTATGACAGCCCCATTCAATGGACTCCGCTACATTTAAATGTCAACTGTGGAAACAATTGTGGTTCTGCGAGAGAGTCTTTCTCCCTGTTTTAATCTTCTCTCGTTATCTTCTTTTCTGTCTCTCTGTAAAAGAGAAAGACCCAGCGGTGTGTTTAACTCGAAAAGGCTACCAAATGTAATCACATGACCCTTAGGAAAACTAATATTTTTCTTTCTCTCCTTTGTGCATTTGACAGCTCGCATTTAGTGGATTGTGATTAGACAACTTATTGTGATTTCACCATGGTATTTCAATGACTAGGGGAACTCTGTAATTCCTTCCAAGGGTAGAGAAAGAAAGGATTCAAGTATGGCTTTTTTTCAAATTAAGTTTCAAAGGAAATATTATGACCAATTTCATACAATGATAAATAGTGCCCAGGGTACTGGGTAAAAGTATCTCATATAGCCACACTTAATTAATTAAATGGAACACAACATTATACTGAAATGGCCTTTGGGGTGACAGTCATTATGATGCTTAAGAACATACTTATAGCCTAAAGATTGCTCAACTCCCAGGAGGTGCTGTTGGACTCTTAAACAAAGTATTTGATCTTCAGTAAGGCATAGCAGAATTGTCAATTGATTAAATGATGATGCTTGCAACTCATTTTGACGTCGGATGGAAGCAGCAGAGAATCACTAATAAGCAATGCTTTCTCAGGATGAGTAATTATTAGTAATTAGAAAAGTGCAAGCATCTTCTTGCACTGAATGACATGAATAGATAGAATAGTTAGAGCATGGATAGAATAATGAGTTTTATGACTAAGAGATGCCTGCTGACATAGAACTGTGTTATATTGTTAGAATTCTGTAATGACAAATATGAACACCCAGTAACAACACTGCCCTGACTGTTATTTCTAACATGTCTGTGAATCCTGTCCCTCCAAAATCTCTGTTACGTAAGTTAGTTATTTTGCTAGCAATATACTGTATTTACCTCAGAAAGTAGTAGTTTATGCTTATCAAGTATTAATATTTATTCTGAAGAGGCAAAAAAAATGTGCCATGAAGATTTGGACAGAGAGTGAGGGACTGTCAGTGACAGATGTAACAGTAGGCCATGGCTTCATGTGAAGTTCAGGCCATATGCTCCATCTGAGCCAATTAAAGGCAGCCAACCTCCTGCTCAGGTAGCAGCTGTGTACCACGTCTTACACGACCAAAGCAGAGTCCAGCATTTAAATCATAATATGGGTTCCAGTGCTATTTGACCATTTAAATTAAGGTAAAAATAAGAAATTCCCGAATTTTCCTTGGACATTGTAACAAAAGTCTCTGCCTGATTGTTGACATTATTGGCAACAGTAACCGCACTTGGCTATAGTAATGCGAATTTGAAGAGCACACCTACTAAATGGAAAACACCCTTTTCTTGGGCAACAGAAAATGCACGCTAAGCAACGCCAGGCTTGGGGTTTCGCTAAAGAAGGAGTTTTTCCACAGTGTATTATAGAGGAGAACATCAGTAAAAAAATAAATATTGTGAAAAGCTAAAGCCACAAATAAACTGGACTAGGCACTAATAATAACGAAGGCCATTCCTTTATTAATTCACTGTATTCTTTAAAAGAAAAACATTGTCATATGTGTTTACTTATTGGTTTAAAATGCCTGAGCAAAGCTTTTGCTTCTACCTCAAAGCACAGATAAATAACTGTATGGCATTACTCGCCATGTTGCCATGAACTTTAAAATGAAGCATTGGGGTTTGCGTGTCTCTAAGGCTTTCAGCTTTAGAGATGGATTTATGTCCAATTACCATTGATTAGGTTGTCTATTTCAGACTGATTTTCCAGATAGAACATACAGTTCCATTTGGAACACAATGAGAGGCTTGTAGACAGTGTTTCACGAGTTAATTTATGCCACATGGTGTCACTATAACCACCACTCAAAATGAGTTATGAGGGTCTAATATTCCACCGGGGCAGCAGTGTGGGTAGTACTACAGCCTTACACCTACGCAGTTGGCAATAAAAAGCCAATGTCCATGTGTGTACACATTTTCCCTGTGCTGCGCAGATTTTATTTGGATTTTCTGGTTTGCACCTAGTCTGAAGACATGCCATATGGAGTTATATATACCTATACTAAAAGCATTTTATAAATGAAAGTACTAAAAGACCTCGATTGATCTTTCTTCCTGATGCCCTTGATAATTTATTTTACTCATGTTTCATTTTAATGTTTCACGTTTCACCGTTTATCACTTGATAATTTTTGCTGAAATATTTCTGTAAATAAAGATACTTCAAAGTGAATTAAAAATAAGACTATACAGCACTTCTCTTAAGAAGTAAAAGACAGCACTGAGTGATAATTTTTCCTTGCAGCACCCCTCTTTTTAAATGATTTTTCTGAATCATTTGAATAAGGTCTGGTACTATGTTGGCTTGCCTTAATTTTTTTTTAGCATAATTTTTTTCTGTCTCATACCTTCTCAAAGCATGTGATGCTTTTATATGCAGTGGTACCTTGGTTTTCGAACTCATTAGAACTCAAATTTTTTGAAAGTCGAACAAACCAGTTTGACCTAGAAGTCGATCTGAATATCATAAATCGAACCGAGAATGCTGACCTGATAGTGATTGTATGCACCAGGAAATGAGTTATACTACAATGCAATTCTAACTAAAATGACTTCTTCAAAGACTGGACGATTAACCAAATAAAGCAACGCAACATTACAGTAACTAACAATAAAAAAACACTAACTTATGTGTACTATTAGAGCATTTATGTCATTTATTTAAACTTTATTTTACCAGGTAAATTAACTGAAAAGTAGTTCTCACTACTTTTCCTGATATTTGGGAGAAATAGCAGATTACGCATAGGAACTGCCAGGGATACGAATGTCATGTATGTAAGTAAACTCTTCAGCCGATAAGGGCAAAGGTGTGTCGTCACAGAGGTGGTTCCAGTTTGTGCAGCCAGGTGAGAGGTCGCAAGGCATCTAACTGTAATGCATTGCGTCAGGATCAGAATGCATTGCTTTAAGCCAGCGCTGTAAGCAAGTCAAATGCACCCAATGACTGGGGAAACAAACTGAAACGGAAGATCGGGGAAGGACAGGGGTAATGTTGGGATGAGATCTTTATCATTTTGGAGGCCATTAAGAAAAAAATGTTTAAATGCTAAAAAAACATATTTAGGTGTAATTTTTGGGGGCTGGGAACCAATGAATTGGTTTTCTATTATTTCTCTTATTCCATTTTCCAACCTGCTCATCCTACTGGGTTACGGGGGGTCTGGAGCCTAACCTGGAAGCAATGGGCACGAGGCAGGGAACAACCCTGGGCAGGGGGCCACCCCATCACAGGGCACATTCACACACCAACCACTCACACATGCACACCTATGGGCAATTTAGGAACTCCAATCAGCCTCAGCATGTTTTTGGACTGTGGGGGGAAACTGGAGTACCTGGAGGAAAGGAGGAAACCCCACGATGACATGGGGAGAACATGCAAACTCCACACACGTGTGACCCAGGTGGTGACTCAAGCCCAGGTCCCAGAGGTGTGAGGTAACAGTGCTAATCACTGCACCACCATGCCCCTCCATTATTTATTATGGGAAAAATTTGATCAGAACTCAAATTTTTTATGATTCGATTCAGAGTCCGGAACAGATTAAGTTCGAGAATTGGAGGTACCACTGTATTTTATAGTCATGTGAGATTCCTCCCACAGTCCTATGACATGTACTCGCTAAATTGCCCATTACGGATGAGTGTGTGTGTGCATGGGTGTCGTACGATCCTCGTGTGTGCCACACCCCCGATTAACCAGCTGTTTGTGATCAGCTGTTTTCCGTCAGTTTGATATATCCTGTGAATCTAAGTCTGTGTCTGAGTCCGTATGCCCAGATCTGTCAATGATGTTTGTTGCCGTCTGCACTGTGCTTCCCTCATTTCCCCTTAATAAACCCGAGTGTCCGAGATCCTGGCCTGCCTGCCTCGTCCTTCCCCGCTTCCTGCTTGCTCGCCTGACACCAGTCACGACAATGTGTATGTGCACTGCAATTAGGGTTTGAAAATTCAGGGAAACTTTCCATGGGAATTAATGACAATATTTTGGAATTAATGGGAATAATCTGGAAATTGCAGGTTAGCCCAGCGGTCCCCAACCTTTTTTGTGCCACGGACCGGTTACATATCAGACAATATTTTCACGGACCGGCCTTTAAAGTGTAGGGGGTAAATACGACAAAATAAAATGATACGACTGGCATAAAAACAAATATAAACCGCATAAAAATAAAACTCACCATTACGTTGAACTAGTGGGAGCCCTGAGCTTGTTTCTCTGAAACGAGCCGGTCCCATCTAGGCGTAATTGGAGACAATGACGCCCCAAGTATTTTTTTCTATGCGGCCCGGTACCGGTCCGCGGCCCGGTGGTTGGGGACCTCTGGGTTAGCCTATAACAGGGAACTTAACTGTAGCTAAAAAAATCTATTAGTGATGTCATTGCGTAACCAAGTGCTTGTGAGTAATTATGTGTGCCAAAATAAGGTTTTACATCAAAACACTGCTTATAAGTCATATTCTATATGGTACTATTCATACAGTTTGCTTTATTTGCTGTATCTGACAGCTTGTGTGGAGTTCCAAGCAGTTCAATATTTCTAAAATTCCAAGGTTAATTTCCCATGGAAAGTTTTTGGAAAGTTACCAGAAATTTTACGCCTCTTTGCAACCCTAACTGCAATGTACTCTGGCACCCATCCACAGTTACCCCAGCCTCACTCCTTCATTAAAAACGCCTTGTGGGGGGGCGGCACACCCTGCCAAGGTGATGATGAAACTTGAGTATTACTAGGAAGCAATATATTACTATAAGGTGCCTTGTGCCGTATTTTATTGTAATGTCATCATCATAATAAAAAAAACAGGGTGATTATCATCTAAGCTAAATGATCTGTTTTAGTGTTACATCATATAATCATATTTCAAATGGTCTTCAAATCTTTTTCATTGTGACATTGGGACACGTCCACATTCCAAGTTTTGTTTCCACCTACATGGTCAGGAACTGTTTAGGATGCAGACTGTGTCAGGGTCCCCGGACTATGCATGACCACAGGAGCCAGATGACACAGATCCATACCCCAGCTACGGAGGACCCCCACCTGGGATTGGGTGTGCTCGATGACTCCTCAGAAGTGTCCATCTCCCAGGATGAATCGGACTCAGGGAGCCTGCTCTCTGATGATTCGATCTTCCCCGATTACGAGCGGGCAAGGCGCTGGTCCTGCCCTGGGACTACACTCTATGAGGCCTGTGCCAGGAACGAGGCCCTGACGGTACGCAGAGTCCTGGAGAGGGGTGTCACCCAGGAGGAGGTCATGGAGCTTGACATCAATGGCAGGGTAGGAGAACGTGTTCATCTACAGTGCTGGGACTCACGCTAGTTAATGCCAAACCACTGATTGCTGTGCTGTTGTATTTCTGCTGTGTTCAATGACAGAATGGCCTGATGTTGGCGGCTTGCAAGGGCTTTGTGGACATTGTGTTAGAGTTGTACCACTGTCCCTTCCTGGATGTGAACCATCGGGACAATGACGGCAACACAGCACTCATGATGGCATCACAAGCAGGTCTGCCCAGGAAGCACGTCGCTGCTTTCTAGTCATTCTTGTGTTTCTGGTGATCAAAGCTGCTCAGCCTTGTTCTGTGACGACCATTGTTTTGCAAAGGCACACAGTCCCAAAAGAACAATAGCAGAAACAACATGACATCACTATCATCAAACACGGCCTTGGGGACTAGGAACAGGGCCAAGGAGCACATGGGGACACTTTTTTGAAGTTCAAATTTAGAGGAATCTCAAGATAGTGTCTCTGGGGTATTGGAGCATTCGGTATAGGAAGTACAGTATAATCAATCTGTACTCAGTGTAGCACCAAAGAACTTATTTCGATAATAAAGGCAGAATACTTTAGGCACCATAGTCAGCAAAAGCATGAGCATTATTACATTTAAGCAGTAGGCCAGGTTAGATGTACTGATGAAAACGTGACTGAAGAATGAATGAAGAAGCCATGTCACCATCTTTTGGCCTCTTGTGACGCCCTCTTGTTTCTTCAGGTTTCATCACTATTGTGAATCACATCCTGAACTACTTCTCCGGTGTGGACTTGGAGGTCAGGGATAGCCGGGGCTTCACGGCTCTTATCAAGGCAGCCATGCAGGGCCGTAACGACTGCGTGACAGCGCTGGTCATGGCCGGTGAGCACCTGGCTGGTACTTGGAAGGCCACGACATGAAGTTACTCAGTGTCTAAAGCTGCTCAAGGTTTTCTACAGGGTTCACACAGATGCAAACGGGGGATACACCAGGAAAAAGTTACAGTGTAAAATCCGAATAAAGTGGTGGCAAGGTGACTCAGCAGCTAGTATTGTTGGTACTGAAGCTCCGTAGACATGTCTATGTCTCTCTATTCTAGTATTGGTGTCTCTGAATTGTCCATACTATCCGATTGTAACTATGCAGCCTACAATGGATTGGCATCCTCTTCCGAAGTATTCCTTGCAGAACTATGGAAAATGCATGGAGAGATATCCAACAAAATAGTCCACCTGTAAAATTTTGAGTGTGCCTGTTATAATGTCAAGGAAACTCTGCATGAACACTCTGCATGAGTCTATCTGTGCCTTTGTTGCAGTCGGATATCCATGGTCAAGTGTACAGGGTCCTTAATTTCTGAATATGCTTACAAATTCTATGAGTTACTTTCACCCAGAACATTGCTGCTTCCATTGACAGCAGTTCACATGGCATTCTGCAAGCTCAGCGTGATGTAGGTCCCTCCAGCCACAAACAGTGATGCAAGAATCATGGAAACTAAGAGGCAGATCTGAGGACATGTTTTCTGATCTCCTTGCTAATCTCTAATGTCTCTCAGAAGAGTGTGGATTAGCCTGCTGTGGCTCTAGCTGACCTATTAAAAGAACTGTAAGTAATCTCCAAATTTAACCATCACCATCTTATTTCATTTGAGCATTCCCAATCACAGTTACCAAATTCACCCTTGATATTTCTTCCTGTTTTTCTGTTCTGTGTCTTTTCTCACAACAATGTTAACATAAGCAGGTGTCATAATTAACAACACAGTTTTGCAAAGATGCAGAAATTGATGTGATTAAACAGATCTGTATTTCAGCTATATTATCATCTGTTGTACTTAAAAAGTAAGACTGTAAAGGACAACTAATAATGTAATACTGGATATAATACTGGGAAAAATAATAATACCTAGTAGGTAGGAAAGAATGTCAGTTCCTTTTCCTCTTCCATGCACAGGATATTCTGGAATGCCAGGAACATAATATTTCACCTCGTCCAGTTTGACCCGACACAGCTTGCATTCCTCTCTGTCTCTGGCCAACCAGAGTTCCTGACACTATCTGAACCCTGATCAAAACAATCTCTTGTCCTTGCTTTGTCGGTTCACCATGTCTGCTGCACCAACAACTAAGTTCAGCATTTGTTATGTGAGATGTTGTATTACTTGTAGTTATCTGACCAGTTTAGAAGCAATGTTTTGGCAGCAAAGACCATAAGAATGGACAGTCTTGCTACCACAATCCCACGGACTAGTATAATTCAAAAAACGTTGAGTCGGACTCTTTATTTCTACTTTAACGTGATCTTTTGAAAAACTGCACATTTAAATGCACATCACTAACACTAAATTAGCCTATGTTGAGTTGGACTGACCTCAAAGTGCTTTCATAGGTGTGAAGGTGATTATGTAAGCTATCCCCTGACCACTTGGGTAAAATACAAAAGACCCTATACGCAGAGTCACTGATGATGTGAACTAGACCATTCCTCAGATTTAACCCTGGCTGTTAAAAACCCTATATTAAAGCACAATATTTTAACTAAAATCTACTTAAGATAATAAAATTATTTCACTTGATCCTCAACAGGTGGCTTGGTACATTTACTTACCTATCAGAGGAATTAGTCCAGTGAGAGTCATTCTACATCCATAATCAAAGAACTTGCTATGGTGAAATAGTTTAAATACAGACACAGACTAAAAATACTTACAATACAGACACAGACTAAACAACAACATAACAATGGCATATAAATAAAATTGCATTGCAATTGCATTGCATACGTATTCTACACAGGCAAAGCTTTGCAGAAGAAGAAAGAACATTAAAAACACACACAATAACTTCTTGTCATGCATAACATGCTGTCATCTGTCAATGCCATCTTAAAGAATCTAAGAAATTTTAAGAGTAATACAATGTGGTGTTTGTTTCCAGTAAGGGTTTATTGATTATTTTGTTCTTTCTTTTAAATAAATAGTGGCAGTACTGGCTCCAGATTGGCTGATTGTCTCCTGCTCTCCTATAGCTGATACTACCATCTGGCAACCACAAGGAGGAGTTCTGCAGCAGCCAAATATAACCAGGATCATCCTGCCACATAACAGAGGGTTACAGGCAACTAGGGTTCCTCTGTTGCAAAAAGCAATCGAGCGCTTAATCTCTATCCAACAAAAAGAGGTGCTCTGCTCCTCTGGGGTAGTGCGACCTCTCCAGCACAATAATGTGTCAAGTGTTAAAAGAAAACCATCACTGACTGGCAATGCATATGAGTGAAAAGTTTGATAAAGCATCCAGACTGTAGTGTCTCAAGGGGGTAGAATGGAAATGAAGAGTTCTTCCTTCCTTGAATACTTGGGGGAGAATATCACTTTTTCCTAGCATTAAAAACATCTGTGTTGTCTAAGCGTGCTTTTTGCATATGTCTTTACACTGTCCCTTTGACTAGGAGCCAATCTGAATGCTGCAGACACAGCAAAGAGAAGGATGGCTGAGGACTGGGCGCTAAAGACCGGACGTTTTGAAACATTCCAGAAACTCCGGCGCCTGATGGCCCGGCCCTGTGCGGAGCAGTTCTGTGAAAGGTACATCCCAGAGTGGCCAGATCTGAATGAGCTGGTAGCCAAGGCAACAGCAGCCAAGACAAAGAGGGAACAGCTCGCCCAGTGCCTGCAGTCCGCATTCACCATCAGCTTTCCCAGGGATCCCCAGGAGAATGGCGTGTTGGACCACATGGTTCGCATCACCACCAGCATCCACAGTCCATTGGTGGTCACCGGGTGCCGCCCACTCCATCTCACCAGCCCCCCAGAGGTGGGAAAAAGGTGTATGGCTGTACCAGAACTGGCACAGCAGTCCACAAAGGGGGTTCTGAGAGAGCCATCATTAATTCCCGCCATGGCGTCTCCTGTCAGCTCTACTTCCTCCATGCCCCTGACCTCCAGCGGCTCTCGCACTCAGCCAGATGTCCCCGGGCTCTCCGTAGTCCGCAGCGGTGTGCGTAGCTATCTCCCACGTCACTTTGGTCGCCAGAACAGCATCTTCCCAACCAGCCACATTCCTCAGATCAAAGTGATAAAGTCAGGGGAACGCACACCCAAGAAGGAGAAAAAGAAGAAAATGTCAAAGCTCCACCTGGGGCCTCCTGTGTGGAAGTACAAGGAGGCCAAAGAGGAAAAGCAGAAAGAGAGGCTCAATGTAGAGCAAGAAGTGCTAATCAAAGAGAAGAACCATAAGACCCAGAGGACAAAGAAGACGAAGCACTAAGTCTGACCAGGTGTCAACAATGAAAACGTCGTGTATAATGCGGGGAGATTAAAACACAAGACTTGGTATCACCTGAGCCTTGGCTTTTTCTAGAAGCTAATCTCCCACTATTACAGAGGTTAAGCGGTAAATAACTACAATGGCAATCACTTTTGAATTGCTAAATTATGTTCATAAAAACACTTTCTTCTGATGTATCAATATTTTGTCTTATCTTTACTGGATGTATTGCCCATATTTTTTTTCAACAGATATCCTGCTGCTTGAAATATTCAACTTTAAAAAATATTTCAACTGCTAGCTTAAAGAGATCACTTTGACTACATGAAGTCATTCTCACCAGCAACCTCTGTGCCTATTGTGAGGAGCTAAACAGTGTGCAAGTCAACACAAATAATAATCCATTTCCAAAAAACTAAACTTCCTTTTACAGATCCCAAGATTTTACGTATTTTACATATGTGAAAGTGTTAGCGTTTGCAACTGGAAAGAGTGGGACGCAACAGTGTGGACAAAAAACACACCAGTTATTTTGTCACCACGAGACAGAATAACTGTAAAAATAAAAACTTCAGAGAAACAAAAAGATAAACGTTGACATACAATCAGTGAAGGCAAATAAATTCTGGAGATTCTGGAGTAACTTGTGCTCAGATTCCCCCATTATTCCTTAGATGTTTGCCATGCAAAGATACAAAAGCATGTTTGTTGTATCTATGTAAATAAGACAGCTGTTCAATTCAGGGTTACCACAGGAAGCAGAGGGCACACACACCAGGAAATTTAGAAAGGTCAACCCACCATAAACCATAGGATGAAAAATCAGAACCCCACATAAACTCCACACAAACTGGGTAGAGGCTGAAAATGCTCTGGAAATAAGACCACGGCCACCACAGCACATTAACATACAGGTGGTGTATATACACTCATACACACTGTTAAAATAAAACCAAAAAAATAAATACGGAACATAAAACCAGTACATTGTACACAAGGGTAGATTTTCAATGACAGCAAATTTCTTTCTGTTCTGTTTTTTTCTGGCTGGGTGTGTAAATGTTTTAAAAATGCAACAGTTCTGTGACACATGCAATTACTGTGAACAAATACATCAGTTATTATGGGTTAATTTTGGTGTGGTATCTAATCAATCACAGCTCCATAAAAACCTTAGAGTGCTGATTTAGAATCATTTGGGGATGTAAGTACAGTTTAGAGCAATTACATTAAAAAGTCAGTGTTCAGAAAAGCGCACATCAGAATGAAAGAGGAACAACTGCACCATGCAATAGCAATAATCATGCAAGTGTGAAGCAGAAAGCCTGGGGGGCTGTCTCTTTATGGAAAGAAAATCATGTTGGAATGTGAATTTAACACTCTGAAAGCATTGACTGACTGAAGGCAATCAGAAACACAAGAGGCACGTGGGGAAACAGGATAATACCCACAATCTGCCCAGTATAAAGGGTGTCCTCTGACAGACGGCCAGTGCAGATCTGGAGAAAATGCCTCGTGGTGATGCAAGCAAGTGAGATTTTTCACAAAACAATGGTGCCAGATTGTTTCCTTTAGATATGTACAAAATAAATAAATAAGATCCAAACAGAATATGGCGAGCATTTCATTGCGACTAAACTATAGTGGCTTTTGTAGGACAGAAAGTTCCCTATTTTCTAAAAATGTGATTTATAAATAATCTTCGTTCCTCTGCACGAAAATTGCAGTCGAATTAATTTTTCATGCAGATAAGGCCAGATAATCCTAAAAGGCAACGTAAGTCAGCATTCATACTCTTAAAATCACTGACCTTAATATCTAGAGCTATGTAGAGACAGCATGACAATTAATGAATCAATGGCTCTTGAAAGGGACCTCTAGTCATGAATTTAGCCAGAAATATATATGCGGCAGGTATGCTGGTTCTGCCACAAGCAAAAAATACATGTCCATTTTGAAGACATTCAGGACTGATGAATGCACTTTATTTAGACAGTTCAGCAAAACCATCTAAATCTGGGAGTAATAACCCACTGATTACACTTAACTTACATTCCATTTAAAAAAAGGCATTACAGTAAAATCACATTATAACGGACCTCAAGGGACCTAGCAAAACAGTCCATTATATCCATAGTCCGTTATATCCATAGTTGCTACAGGACACCATTTACTCATGCCACACCTCAGCAGACACACTTGTGGTATAGATTATTATATTGACCTGACCAGATGCGTGACTATTTATAATCCTGACTACGTATCTGTGCTAAATATCACCGGTACTGGGGACCAAATTGTTTGCCCGTCATAAGCAAATTCCGTGATATGCGAGTCCGCTATGTCCGAATGCTATTTCTGCACGTTCTTTAAGGCGCACGGCCGGAACCTGCAGATCTCGTCCGATATAGACGATGTTCCGTTATAAACGAGTCCACTATAATGGGATTTTACTGTATTGTCATCCTTAATTTAATGACATGAAAATATTAACATAATGAACATTCCATTGAAAAGCCTAAAGACCCAGAGGGAAGACAGAACATTCTAGAGAAATGCTGGCTATATATAGGCCTACTGTTGACAGGAATTGTCATTGATTTGACTAAAAATAATTTTATAATAACCATTCCTGTTATTCTCCAACATATTTTTTTTCTGTGTCTGTCAGTCTACAATAAGGACTTGTTTATATCTATGACCCTTAATGTTAGAAACACAGCTTAAACATGAAGACAGGCATCGTGAAAACGATGGAACATCATATTCCTATCATGTCACTGATGAATGAGAAAGATGAAAAATTATTAATCTAATAATGACTTGTTTTCCACTTAAAGCCTTTATCTGAGAATTTCCAGCTGTGCATCAAGACATGGGGCAAAAATATAAACTGAGAGACATGAGAAAGAGCGATGACTGCAAAGGAAACATTTTTCAGTGATAGTTATTTATAAGTTATTTGTGTTTGACCTCACTGGATTGTAATGGATGTGATTCCCTTAACAGAAATTAATGTACCAAATTAATTATCCAGAAACATTTTTCCACAAAAAAACACTGTAGTTCTCTATACAGTTTAGGCAAGCATTATTGGGTGCATTTACATTTTATTTGATTAGGCAACATACACCCATATGAAAGCAGGGTTAGACATTTCCTGGAGTTTGCCGGCTTTGTTCACACTGTCAGAAAAAAGGGTAAAAAATTGTACTTTTGCTTGTCAGTGGGGCTGTACCCTCAAGGATCTGCCAATTGTACCCTTAGCTGTAGGTAAATGTACCTTTAAAGGTACAGAAATGGGCTCTGGGGAACATTTATGGTACATTAATGCTATTTGTACCTTTGGGATGTTCCTCAGAGTCCACTTGTGTATCTTAAAAGGTACAATTACAAGGGTACAGTATCGGTAACAAGCAATGGTACAAATTGTTACTCTTTTTTATGAAAGTGCAAGGTGCCCAAAGGTGAAACGATTCAGCCAACCCTGGGATTTGAACCTGCAACCTTCTATGCAGACACAGTATCGTAAACAGCTGAGACAAACACCACCCCCCTTTAGCTCAGTTTTTTCTGAGGGGGAAAGGGCAAATTAAATGAGAACAACTACCAATGAACGTGTGATCTGAAGAGATCACGCCAGGGTCTCTCAGTGCAGGAAGGTCGGCGCGTCAGCCCTGCCCACAGTGAGCGCTGGCGGCCTGCCCGCAGCCTCGGCTCCATCGGCGGCGCCCGTCTCGCTGCGGCCGGCTGTCTCTGTGGAGCCGGGCTGCTGCGCCGGTCCCGGCGGGTTTGACTATCTAGGTCCCTTCTGAGGGACCCCATTCGCATTCCAGCTGCTGACACGCACACACATACACACACAAAAACGTTTTAAAACGATCAAATTTCAGTAAAAAAAAAAAAAGTAGAAAAGAAAATAAACAATTACTTGACACACGCTTTGTCTGCATGGACATCGTATTGATCTAATACAAAACCATTAAAATTACCGAGGGACTGTGAAGTCGCGGATACAGACCATAGGCACAGGCGCCAGATGGAAAAAAAAACAAACTAAATGGCTCGGCAGCAACAGGAAAGCCGTCCAAGAAACATACGGACCTCGTCAGATACAACAAAGGGTGGGACTATATAATATTTTAAAATATGTTATCGTGCTGTAAGATCAGGAACGCGGCAGCCTCTTTCAGTTTGTCCAGAGATCGAGTCTGGACGCGCAGACGATGTTTGTTAGTTTGTTGAGGGAGCGGAAGGCGACCAGTCCCGCTTCAAACGGCAGATCTGCCTCTTCGCTTTATCAGCCGCGGAGACATGCGGGAGATGCCGTGTTAGATACGGCTCCGTCCGGGAGCCTCAGCTTCGGAAAAGGTCTGACCCGCTCCGCGCACTTGGGGCTGGACGTTTTCTTTCTGTACACATGTTTCGGGACTCTAATTTGTACTTATTTCTTTCTAACGGCGATTACATTTTTTACATAATGCATTAAATACTTAACTAACGTGCCTGGCGGAAAGTGTTTGCAAAAAGTTTAATTTCTCCTGATGAGAGAAAACTGTACGGTGCCCTGTGAAGGAAAAATGTAGTTTAACACTAATATAAACCTTAGGACAGCCTGGGGGATTTTCTGAGTCGTTTTTTTTCTTTTCTTTTTTTTCATTTTTTCACCATAGACTTCTGGAACATATTACAGCTCACTCCGCTTTTTAATATGGGCCATGTGTGGCGTATTTCTGATTTTCTGACTGCCTTGGGAGCTTCGTGAATAAGAGACGAGCGAAGGAACTTGTGTCGAAAGAAGAGAAGCATTCAGGTAAAGCCGATTCGGCTGATTCATAATGATTATAAATAGGATCCAGTTCTGCCTTTGGAATGAGCTGTTGACAATATGTAACCTACTTGGTTTATAAACACCAAGAAACGTACAAACGCCTATATGTAAACGTATAACCTAGATCTGTATAATGAAACATTTACATAACGTGGCAATCACGCTTTCAGAGTCGCGTTCACACAAGAAATCTTGCGTCAAATCTGTATTATTCCATTATGAACGCGAAAATAGCTTCATCAGAAGCGTTGGGGTACTTTACAGACCTTACAGACTATCTACAAGGTAATAAAACTCTTACTTGCATTTAAACGTGTGTGCAGACTTGAACTGACAATCTTACTCCAGCACGCTGCCCAAAGTGGCAACCCTGGAATTTACCATTAAGCCTGATAAGATCATTTAACCATTATAACGTGTTACTTATTGAAAGAAGTATATGCTAATATATGTTTTTCATCACCCACTTTTCTTAAGCTGCTTGTGATCAGCAGGCGCTGCAGTTCCAGGGACATAGCTGAAGAAATATTACTTCTGCTATTAAATATTTACTGGTAGATAGGAAGGGTTGCAGCTAGTCAGGGTAAATGTACTGGAGAAAAAAATATTTGTACACCACTTCTCCTTTCTGGTGTCACTGTCATTGTGCTTGAATGTAGCACTTTGGCAGTGATTGAATCTCAGCTTCAAATGTGTAATTTTACAGAAAACAGAGATACCAGTACATTATGGACTCAAAACACTCAGACTCGTCCTCAGGTAGTGAGTGATTTTTTGTATCTTTGGGATGTTTTAGTAGGTCTATACCAAAACCCCAGATATGCAGTGATAGATAATGGGCAGTCATGTGCGGCATTTTTTTTTTACTACTTCGATAGAAACTTACATTATAACATTAATTTCAATGAGGAAATACAATCCCCAATGGGTTTGGAGCCACCTATGTCAAACGTATCAGACATTTACTGTTTCACCTTCTTGACAACCTACCATTTCCCCTTTTATAAGATAATTTCAGCTCCTCCTAATAATTAGAATGATTAGAAATGGGATGATCTTGGGGCGACCATTTTTGTGTGTTATGACTTTAATTTACAATGTGGTTCTACTACTAACATAATGTGGGTTGAGATTATGCAACATATCGGAACGTCTCGGTTTGTATGGTGGATCTGACTTACAGGCTGTTTTGATGGCCTCCCATTAGAGTCGCGAAACCGGGTGGAGTGCTGCTGCCTGCCCAGGGCTTGTAAGTCAGGGGCAACAGAACACCCCCCTGGGGGAGGGGGGGGGGCAGCAGGTACTTACCAGGGGCTGATTCGTAGTAACTGAAATGAAATTAAATGAAAGCGGAGAGAGGAAGCCACCCTAAGCTCCTACCAAGCGCCTGGACGGCTAAGCGGACGCTGCTCGGTGCCGCCGGATGCCCCGCTTTCCCATCTGGGGGGCACAGTTAGCGGCTTCCTGAGGGGAGATGGCTGTCCATGGAGACCTAAACCATGCAAAGGGCAGGAGACCTTTTTAATGTGCCCAGGACAGCCTGTGATTAAGGCAATGATGTTGTAATGCAAACAAGTTACAGGAAGCCGTGGGTATCGCCTTACATCGGCATGCTTTTGAGCTAATTTAGTCTGAATCTGACTGCGATGATTTACATGGGATTGTTATCAGTGTGGCGTTGGTGCAGCATGATGCTAAACATTAATTTGCCTTAGTCTGACTAAGTCCCATCGGACTCTTCAGCGTCCCGGGCAGGGATCTGTCTATGGCTTCCCACAGCGCTACCAAGCCAAGGCAGGTGGTCGTGCCATCATGGGAAGAATTTCAGTAAACTATGTAGTATAAGACAATATAATCACATCGCTTTATTCCTCGCATCACTTGACACTTATTGATCATTTAAATAAGGCACCCCACACTCTCAAGGTTTATCTCTGCAGAAGGTGTGTATTCTGATTGCCTAAGGAAAGCTTTTTTGTTTTGAAAATTTTTCTCCCCCCCCAAAATTGTCACCACCAAGGATGAAACTTGTACAATCAATGCTTCATATCAGCCTTGTACAAGAGCCATGCAAACCTAAGTTTGTCTGACTTGAGCTTCACTTTAACACCTGGCACTTTGGACGGTAAACCCTGGATTTGTAACGGAGGACAGTCAGTTCCAATATATGCAGACCGAGGCCCCTGGTGTCCCGTTTACACCCCCATCCTATTCGCGTGAATGTAAAATATTGCCAGGTTGGGTGCGGTCTCTCAGTGGCAGGAATCATGACTGTCAATATTTACTCTGAATGCGGAATAGCCTGGAGCCGGCGAGCCGGGCCACCATTCCGACCCCCGCCCACGCTCTCGCGTCCCCGTTTTAAGTGGTGCAATTATGAAGCAGGCAGACTGCCTGGACCCTTTCACTCCGCTGTCTTTGTGCTCAGAACTTCCTCTGTTTGTGGACTGGGGACCACGCTCTCTATTTTAGTACAGATACCTAGAGTCAAGCAAACAAACGTGGGAGGAGGAGAGTGGATGTCTATAGAAGGAGAGCCGGAGAGAAAGAGAGAGACTGGAAGGAGATTGCCGTTTGGCAGACGGATGGGAAGGGAGCAAGGAGGGAGATGAAGGGGAAAGAAACTGCCGATTTGGTTTTATATATATAAAAAAAACAAAGTAATGAAGACCTTAACCAGGGTAATCTAAGCTTGAGACCAAACCAGAACTTAACTAAGAGAGAAGCTAATGAAATAATAAGCAGATATTCCTTATCATTTGCTCATCCTTTAAATTTTATTTTTTAACAGATTGGACAGTATAAGTTTAGTTAACATTATCAGTTACAAACAGTTCAATATTCCTTCTATTGGTTATTAAAATGTGGAAAAGACATTATCAGAATTGGCAGCAATAGACAGTAGATAATTTTTATTGAAACAATATTTTCACTTTATTTATTATGTCAACTATGAAGGCACAACATGGAGTTAGTTCATTTCAGTTGTCTCCAAGTCTTTATCTAAACTCTGTTAGAAATGGTACTGAAATAAGGGAGAATGATACAGCATCACTGTTAGAGGACAGCAAAGCAAACGTCGAGTACTTGCTGATGTATTCTCGCTTTACAGCAGTGTGTGAAAGTATAGACGTGCAGGGAATGATGTCACATCCACTCAGTTTCTGCTGGGCTATGCAGTAGATTGTATACGGCTGCGACAATGGCCCTCTGCAAATGACAGGCGTCTTTGACAATACCTGCAGAAAAGGAGAAGTTAGATTATCACATTGTGGCCGTGATTCTGTTCATGTTGTTTGACACAATGCAGAATGATTCCATGTAGCCAGAGTAGTCCATTCCACATCCAGTGCATGCTAGGTCAGTCACAAGGGTGGTGAGATTATGGTCTGATTTCTCAGATAGTTTTAGCCCTAAATTCCCATAAGCCTGGCGGTAAGCACCAAGCTGTAATGGGCCCTGGCATAGGGTGTTTGAAATGAAGCTCTCTCTGTTTGACAGAAATGAAGGGGGTCAAGGTGTTCATGCAGCTGCTAGCCTTGCTGGGACTACGGTTGGGACTAGCAGGTAAGTCTGGGTTGCGTGCAGTCAGTAATCCATCTCCTGGACATACCTGTATCTATGCTATCTGGTTAGCACAGTGTTTCCCAATCCGGTCCTTGGAGACCCACAATCGGTCCATGTTTTTGCTCCCTCCAAGCTCCCTGCCAGACAATACACATTTTTGCTCCCTACGATAGGGAGCTGAGAGGAAGCAAAAATGTGGACTGTCTGTGGATCCCCGCAGACCGGATTGGGAAACACCGGGTTAGTTTTATGTTGCATTAGCATCCAGATGCACAGCATCCCTTTGAATGACCCGTGTGGCAGCATGTTTCATGAGAAGGGAACGAGTGAGTGGTTTAAAAAGAGGCTGCGTGTGGCTGGTGGCTGATTGGCGGGATGGTCTTGAGAACAATGGGGCAGAGGAAACGTGCGTCTTCCTGTAGTGCATAAAACTACAGCCCCTGATGTTCCTATCGCTGACCTTGAAACACAAGCCAGCCCCCAGGGGACACCCAGGCCACCTGCCCCTCGCCTCCGCTCTCAGGGTCTTTCAGCTGGGCCCAGTCTCTCTGTTTTGTCTGTGTCTGTCATTCCCCTTGTTAAGAATGTCATCCTGTCACTTGGTTTCAGTGAGCATCGTTGAGCTGAACTTATTTGATTTGATTGCAGTTTACTGTAAACTCCACTTGAGTCCCTGTTATGGCACTGTAATCTGTTTGAGACCCATCACTGTCTCATTTTTCTGTCCCCTTTACTGTAAGCTCAATTTGGGTCCCCCTTTCACCTTCCACTTTACAATCCCTCTATCTGAGAGCACTTCTTAATATAATCTCACTTAGTAATAGGTACATTTTTGCGTGTTTGATGTTTCTGTGAGCACACTTGTGCATTCCTCAGTCACCCCGCCTTGGTATTTGTTCGTCTGCGTTTTAGTTTCTCGGCAGGTCCTTTAAAGATGGACATGTGCTCACGCCTTTCTTGCCGCGTGTGTGCCTGTATCTGCCAGGACCCTCAGACACGCCAGGAGAGAGCAAAGTGCTCTGCGCCTGTGAGAAGAGGTACAGCTGTGAGAACAGCACGTGCTGGGGGCACCGCTGCTTCTACATTATGCTGGGGGGCAGAGAGGAGAGGGGCTGCTTCCAGCGGGCCCAGCAGGAACAGTGCATGACCCGTCTGCCCAGCTTGTTCGTTCATTGCTGCTCCTCTCACCTCTGCAATGCCAACACCACCGTCCCCCAGGATCCAGGTCCGTGCCCGTCTCAGGCAGTGCCGACGCCTTTAGAGTCCCGCTCAAGGGTCACTCGGTGCCAACGCTGGTTTAGGAGGCATTTCATTATAGCCGCGAACCTGGCATCTCAAGGGCTGTGGGAGGTGTCTCCTGCTCCATGCTCTCCAGGTGCCCTGCATTGCTCCCAAAACCCAGAGACGAGTCACCGTTAGATATGAGAAGTCAACACACACTTTTTGAAATTACAAGATAAATAATTTCAGACAATTTTCCATACTTAATGTGATCATGAAACCAAAATTCAAGAGAGAAATGATTCAATCATTAACAGGCCATTTTGAGAGTTCGATCGCATGCACGCTTCAGGCCATTGTGTTGGAAGGTAAAGTTCCCTCTGCAGCTTTTCTCCTCTGTAAGGGCCATTCTTCTCTCCATTTGTCCAGTAGTTGAGGAAAAAGAGGAAGAAAGCATGATCGTTCTGGTGGGGGTGCCGCTGCTGGTGGTGCTGATTCTCTCTCTGGGCCTGTCTGGCCTGGTCTGCTGGTTTTGCCTGCATCACAAGCGCCTTAGGATGACACGGCTGGAAGACCACGACCCCAACATGCTGAAGCTTCCCCATGGCGGAGACCCCTCCTACGGGGTAGGTTTCGTGCCACTGGATCACACTCAAGACGTGGGCAACTCAAGTAGCAGCTGGGTTGTCATGTGGTTGGGACTGTGAACAGAAGCTGGTGATTATTCATCAGATTTAGTAAGACACAATTTCCAAAAATCAGACATTAGTTCATCACTTGGGAGCAGAAGTTCTCCTCATAACCAGTACTGCTAATAATGTAATACGGCAAGCTTGGGAATTTCGATCCAGTCTAAGTGGGTTTTTAACAGTCATTCAGCCCTGTCTTCACTCTGGGGTGATTCAGGTCTTTAGTGTGCTGCCATACATCTACCCGTTCCAACCTCCTTCCTGCAAGTAACAATCAGTTTGGTTTTGTGTTTCGCAACATTTAGTTGGGCAAGAAGGGAGTGAACAGCTCCAAAGTTTCACATTTGCAGCTCTAACACACTGCTGCTAAGGATTCTCTGAAGTGAAGTTTGTAGAGATTTGGCAGTCATGGGTGTGTGTGTCCCTAGTGATTCTGATGCCAGTAAAAAGGAATTTGCCTCCCCATCTTTGGCAGGAGATATTTGAAGAGTTCTGCACGTCCGGCAGTGGCACAGGACTGCCTTACCTGGTACAGAGAACCATGGCCCGGCAGATTTCTCTTGTGGAGTGTGTGGGTAAGGCAGGCTGTTCCATTCACACTTTAAAACCGTCCCACCCAGTCTCATGGACTGCTCACAGAAAGCAGCCGAAACGATTATATAAGCTGAGGGTTTCACAGGGACCGTAGGCAAGTGGAGCACAGGAGTCTTCTGACTAATCTGTTGCATTTTGGCCAGCCTCTGTCAATCTGTACCTGTCTGTGACAGCAGCCCGCTGTCCCTCAATCTGCCTCCAGGGAAGGGCCGTTACGGCGAGGTGTGGCGAGGAACCTGGATGGGCGAGAACGTGGCCGTGAAGATCTTCTCCTCTCGAGATGAGCAGTCCTGGTTCCGTGAGACCGAGATCTATAACACCGTTCAGCTGCGACATGACAACATCTTGGGTGAGACGTTGCCCTCTGGTTGCTGGACATGCTTCTGTCACCTATTTCAAATTTATCACCCGCTCCAGAATTTGAAATATATTTTAAGTCCTATATAATCCGTAGTGATTTTAACTTCTGAGTTTTTCTTTCCATTTTATCACAGGTTTCATTGCCTCCGACATGACATCCAAAAATTCGAGTACCCAGCTCTGGCTGATTACACACTATCATGAGCTGGGCTCGCTCTATGACTTCCTTCAGTATAGCACCTTGGATCCCGAGGGCTGTCTGCACATGTGCCTGTCTGTGGCATGCGGCCTGGTGCATCTGCACACTGAGATAGGCAGCACACAGAGCAAGCCTGCCATTGCCCACCGTGACCTCAAAAGCCGCAACATCTTGGTCAAGAGGAACGGCCAGTGCTGCATTGCCGACCTGGGTGAGTGGGGGGTGTTTTATACATATTACCCCTAGTTTCCAGCTGTCTGGTTGCTCAATATATCATGATAGCCTCAGGCTGTTCTCTGTGGGTTTATTTCTTACAGCATTGTTTCAATGCTATTGTGATATTGTTTTAGCCCCCATTTGGTTAATTAACTTACAATTTAGCCCCTACTAAACAAAAACATTATTTACTGAAGGAGCAGGAATTCCCCCGGAAGGAGCAGGAATTCATTGCTGTTAGACCCCATTTGGTGACGCGGCTAGTTGTCTTTTCAGGCCTGGCAGTCATGCACTCTCAGACTACAGACTACCTGGACGTGGGCACTAACCCCCGGGTGGGAACAAAGCGTTACATGGCCCCGGAGGTTCTTGACGAGAGCATTCGGACAGACATCTTCGAGTCCTACAAACAGACAGACATATGGGCCCTGGGCTTGGTGCTCTGGGAGATCACTCGCAGGACTATCGTTAATGGTAAAATCCATCATCATTTCTTGTACATATTTCCTTTTAGATCAGTCACATTGCCCTCAGTTTATAGTGCCTGGATTCACACATGAAAACACAGTATTTATATTATACATTTCACTTGATTCTGCAAGACATTTCTAAGTGTCTGAAAGCAGTTGTTGTGCTGACAGAACATTATTTGTTGTTTTCTTTAATCGTAGAACAACTTCCGAAGAAAGTGCTCATTTTCTGTCCTTTTTAAGCAGCTCTTATTGCTGACAATCCAGAATCAGGAGGTGGTCCCACACATCAGTTTTAACCCAAAGTATCTCGATAACAAACAAAAAAACTGTTGATTTGAATGGCAACATTATTTTCCAACAGCAGCAGCTGCACAATGAAAACAGTAGGTCATCCCATCAGCATTAAGCTTTGGCTGCATTTCAAGTGGGATTTGACTGAGATTTTACCTTCCCACACAGTACGATCCCTGCCTTTCTCAGCATGTGAATGTTTTATGCATTTTTTATTGACTGATTGAATTTAATGGTTCTTAGATTCTTGGTTTTGTGACAAGGGTGAAAAGGGGAAAGGAAATCATGTCATGGAGAGCTATAGAGAGATGGTCTGCAGCTTCTCAGCCATCTCGTTGTTCATCCCATGTCACATCCCATGTCACATCCCATGTCCTGATTAGCAGTTCAGAAATTATAAACAGTCTTATCTGGTTTCAGCACCCAAACTCTAATACACCACACAGTTGAGAAAAAACATGCTACCAGTTCTGGGGAACAAGTCAAATCTGTACTTCTCAATATAGCAGGCTGTTTATTTTAACATTTCCGTCTCGCATCCCATAGCACCTCTAACCCACAATTATAATCCAATGTGAATGTGTACAGAATTACATAACTCAATAGCTTGAGAGGTTGTGTAACGAAATCTAATTGTATGGAAGATTGCATTTTTAATTCAATATAAAACCGTTATAATGCTGGCCTTGAATAGAGTTCACAATTACACATGTGGCTGATGTAGTATAGAAAATATGACGTGCTTTGTTTATACTTTAGAATGATATTGTATTTTTGTTCATATCTACAAATCAACTATGCATTTTATCATCAATTTACAACTAACACATTTCTGAAAGACCATCTGAAGATTATACAAGATATTTGGTTTAATATAGCGCTGAGGAAAGACTCAGGTCCTACTGGATCCTGAATACACATTGCATTTATTCAGCACTTTTAAAGACACACAATGTGCTTTACAGAAGTGACAGGGAGCCACTTCAATCGCCACCGTGCAGCATCCATTCTGTGTCACTAGGCTCAGCACGCAGCAGGAGGAAATTCACCAGTTACACATAGGGGATGATGAGGCCAGATTTGAAACAGTGGGTGGTTTTAGCCAGGACATTGGGGTATCACCCCTGTTCTTTCAGAAGATGCCCCAGGATCTTTTATGACCTCAGTTTTATGAGTCATCTACTGGACAGCACAGCTTCCCTGTCACTGCACTGAGCATTTCGGTCCACACCATTCACCACACCTTCCAGCAGGTACCCAGCTTCCCTAGTTGGTCTCCCATCCAAGTATGGCCAGATCCAAACCTGCTTAGCTTGAGGAGGAAGTTCCTAAACTGCCGGTGGCATGGCTGCTGCAAGGCAGGAGGAACCAGTTCAGTACCATGTCTGACGGTTAGAGCGGTGTGTGTAGTATGCCTTGATATACACATCTAGGAGGTCATTTCCTCACCCATGCAGCAAATGGTGCCGCACACCACGAAACATACTATGAAGTAAGTTCCAGAATGTTTATGCCAGTTTTTGCCATGCCCCAGGAATTGTCGAGGAGTACCAGGCCCCGTTCTTCGATGCAGTGCCTGCTGACCCAAGCTTCGAGGACATGAGGAAGGTGGTCTGCGCAGATCAACAGCGACCCAGTCTCCACAACCGCCTACACTCCCACCCAGTGAGTCCCCAGTTACGGATTTGCTGCTATAACACATCCTGCAAACAAGCCGGGGAAATGGCATCTCACAGCCTAACAAAACCACCTAAGAGTTACCTAGAGTTTGGTTTTTTATGAACATTTTCCCAAACATAAGCACAGCTATTGCATTACCCATAAATAATTATGTTAGAAGGTGTTTCCCACCAGTCTTGGTTTATGGCAACATGGATATACACTGCTCAAAAAAATTAAAGGAACACTTTTATAGCAGTATAGCATCAAGTCAGTTAAATTTCTGGGATACTGATCTGGCCAGTTTAGAAGCAGAGGGGGTTGTTAATCAGTTTCAACTGCTTTGGTGTTAATAAAATGAACAACAGGTGCACTAGAGGGGCAACAATGAGACAACCCACAAAACAGGAATGGTTTAACAGGTGGAGGCCACTGATGTCTTTCCTCATGTTTTCTGACAATTTGTTCCACTAATTTTGCATTTGGCTATGGTAAGTATCACTACTGGTAGCATGAGGCGATACTTGGACCCTACAAAGGTTGCACAGGTAGTCCAACTCCTCCAGGAAGGTGCATCAATATGTGCCATTGCCAGAAGGTCTACTGTGTCTCCCAGCCCAGTCTCAAGGCCATGGAGGACATTCCA
>JABFEA020000110.1:8030320-8041838 GCA_019775915.2 Cyphomyrus plagiostoma | reverse complement strand
GGGTTGTTCCCTGCCTCGTGCCCGTTGCTTCCGGGATAGGCTCCGGACCCCCCGCGATCCAGTAGGATAAGCGGTTTAGAAAATGGATGGATGGAAAGTAAAGAAACACATGTACTCTGACAATTGCTTGATTTAATGACTCCCCACTTTACTGAATATCACGTCTATAGGTTTAAACCAGTGATCTTTTGAAGTACGCCTGTCTGCAGAACAATTCGTACGACGGATTTGTAATATTTGTGTCAGGTAATCCACGAATACATGATCAAAAACTATATGTGACTTAAATTGCCACAGGACGTGCTATGGTAAAGTGAGTGTTTTCCTGATCCGGCAGTAAAGCTGATATTCCCGATGACCAAACGAGATATGCCCTTGTCGCTGTAACGTGTTTTGCTGCTTTGCATGTAAATAAGTGGCCGCTTTCTGACCAACTGTCACGGCAGCCTTGCATTCATCCCGTCCAGACCAAAGTCAAAGTTGAAGTCTGGGCGCTTTGTGATGAAAATGAGGGTAAACGTGGCCGTTTTTTCACCTGAGGTGGATTGAACAGCTGCCTCTTGTCTTTTTGGCTGAGCTTGTCTGGCTCCATCTAAGACGCTGACGGCTTTATTTTTGTCTTTGGTTTAAAAATGCCGATCAGTTTCACTGTTTCATTAAAAGCACAGGGCCGATGTCGAAAACTTTTTCCCTGCTGCCTTTATTTATCATTAAGAATCCATTACTGTGCTAGTCAGGGTTACGCATAATGTTTACTTTCTTACATAATTGCTTGTTTAAGGTGTAGCGTCCACACTTTACTCCACAGAAAGGCGATGGATTTGAAAAGGCAACGGATAGTGGCTTTAGAATGAAATGAGAAATGTCCTTTTTGATTTAGAATAGGGGTTATTGTGCTGCGTCATTTCTCCAGTCTGCTCCACAGCAGACCCTTGTGCTCTTTTCGAATTTTGATATTAATTTAATTGGGAAATTCAACGTCTTTAGTATTCTAGTAGAAAAACATTTTTAGGGACACTTCCATGCCGGATTGCATGTTTGGGCCTAGAACCTGTCACTTCGCACCCTTCAGGAGGGGAGGGTGTTCTCTTGTCATGGCTTGCCACACTGAAGGCAATGGATTCGTTGCCCTATCCTCTGACTCTTGAGTTCTGTCTGCATCAGCAGGGTTGTTTGGTTTGTGGTGCTCTGTCATATTCATTTGAACTGTAATAACCTCCCTCTATAATTAAAAAAGATCCTAAAACAAATGGTGAAATAGACTTAGTGGAAAGATGATTGGCATATTGTAACAAAGGTGGGGGAAAAAAATCCACCTAATTTTTGTGAAAATTCTTTTTTGACTGTGTGGCTCAAATATCACACTCTGTTGTCAGCACAGTGGCCACAGTGAGGAGAGAGTCTCTTTAGCTGAAGTGATTCTCTTCGTATTCAGGGTTTGACCAGCTGGGCTGGTGGCTTTGCGTAGAGGTGTCGGGGGGGGGTATTAAGCAGGCATGTGCAGCGGGGGCCAATGGCCTGTTTAGCGGCATTTTGGAGTGCCGTCATGAGAGCTCGCACGCACTCTGAGAACCACGCTGACTTTGCTAATCCTTTGAGTTAGGAGACCTGCCAGTGACCGTTCATTAACATGTCCACCTTTAAATATGATACAAGTGCCAAGTCAGGTGTGGCAGTGAGATTATCACCACAGATTGCATGTTATTAACCTTACTACTTAAAGATGGACAGCGGGTATTATGGAGGTTGGATACATGGGCTCCTTCTCTGAAGGATGTCAGTTCAAACCTCCACCGTAATGCCTTTGAGTGGCTATCCGGCCTGAATTATTCCAATAAACAACCCACTGTATAACTGTAGGTGCAGTTTTCAGTTAAATGTAAATTATGGTAGATCCGAATTGTGCCGTTCATCAGACATTTTTTTTTTTTTTTTTTTTTTATGTTGAAGTGCAATTGTTCTCAAACAAGTGGAGCAGTTTATTCCTGGTGTAATTAAACTTGTTTCAGCAGCCAGAAAAGGCTTTCAGAAATGAGACGTTAATTCTTGAAGAAATTCAGTATGCTGTAGCTTAAATGTATAGTAAATGTCTGTGGCATTTGTCCATAGGTGTGACTGTTGTAGAGGAGCCTTGAGGGGCACTTTACCCCTCGGTTATTCTGTCCCCTGCTGTTTGATATTACTGTCAGAAGCAGGCTACGTTATTTTCACAGTCACTGCACAAAGTTGTTTTTTTTCCCCCCCCATTTACTCCTCTCCTCTTATAGACATGGCTGGACTTGCTTGACACTCCTGCATGCACAAGTGAACATTCAGATTTGTGCTGCCCTGACACCGCTGTGCTCAGAGTGAAACGGGTCTGCCTTTCAGTGGGGTTTTCATTAGCTAAACGTCTGATATATTTATTTTTTGGGACTTTACACTGAAATTGCTAACAAAATTACTTTATGCAAAGAGTTTTTTTTTTTTAGGGGTAGTAAAGTATTCTTTAATCATTGGTTGGTTTTCGTGTAGCTGTTTATCCAGAACAGGTTTCCAGGGAGATTAGAGCCTGCCCTCGGAAGCTCAGGGCACGCCCTGGATGGGATGCCAGTCCGTCAGGAGGTATACACATGGCGTCCACGGTCACACACTGAGGCCAGCTTAGCAACTTCATGTCATTAAACTGCTTGGTATTTAATTAGAAATTACAATGTCCCATTTTGAATTGAGTGTTTACAGCTTTGAGACCCAAATCAAATTCTTTTGATTCTGTGCTGTGGAGAAATTGAACATTTTATCAGTGTTACTGCTGATGTGTATTTTAAAACCCATCTTTTTGTCATTTTGCCAAAGATAACTTCTAACTTAGGGAAATTTTAAACTAGGCTTCTTGGGGGGGGGGGGGGATGAGCAAGTGAAACATTTTATGTCAGATTGGTGTTTTATTAAATGAGCAGAGCATAGTTATGCATGTGTACTCATGTCTTTAAGGATGAAAGCCATAGAGCCTACAAACAGCCTTTGGTGGGTGGGTGGGTGTGTGTGCGTGAGCTTGTGTGTACAGATAATTGTGCGCGGATGCTTGCATGGCTATTGGGAAGGCTGTTAGACATGCATCTGAGGTCAGGATCATGGTTAAGTTGGGTTT
This sequence comes from Cyphomyrus plagiostoma, assembly GCA_019775915.2. Lineage (NCBI taxonomy): Eukaryota > Metazoa > Chordata > Actinopteri > Osteoglossiformes > Mormyridae > Cyphomyrus > Cyphomyrus plagiostoma. The sequence continues at coordinate 8,038,708 of JABFEA020000110.1, read as the reverse complement.
TCGTGGGGGGCGGGGGGGTTGCTCATTGCCACTGAGCATGGGGAGGGTATTTCCGTGTTAATGGGATGTCCAGTAATGTCTATTGATTGAAAAGGGTTGTTTGGGGGTGTGTTACCTTAATTGCAAATGTAGACAGACTGGCCTTGGTGTGACCTGGGCTGGGAGATATTATTGTGTTACTGAGGCACGGTGCCTGAATGATTTCCTGTGTCTGTTTTCTTTATTTCTAGTTTTTCCTCTATCAGTTATTGTTTGATTTATTTTCTTGGTCTTTTTATTTTTTAATATAATGCATTATTTATGCAATTATGCTATTATGGTTTAATGCTAATTTATATGTATTATTGAAGGTAGATTTTACTAAATGCCAGACCATCAGCTGACCTTTTTTCCCATCTGGAGTATTTTTGGGTTTATTTGGGGGGGGCGTGGGGGCCAGTAAATCTATTAGTCCTGCATTACGTCAAGTCTGTATTATTTGCTTAAGGCCTTTTATTTATGATGTTCAACAAAATGTCGAGTCAAGTACACTTTACGTCAGTGTGTATGTAGGTGCAATGGTAGTGATATGCGACGGCAGCCTCGCTAGGGCAGAATTTTCCCCCCGGAAAACCCGAGACAATGTGAAACGGCTGTTTTTGTTTGTGTCTGTTGCGTAATAAAGGCGAGCCGAGCACTCGTCTGAGCGTGACAGATTGGAGCGGCCCGTAAAGGAAGCATGACGCACTGCTCCTCCAGAGGGGTCCCGGCGTGGCGTGCTCCGGATCGGAAGCTGGGCCCAAAGCCGGGGGATGCACGCGAACGTGACTACGGGGGCAGTGGCTGTGCCGTAGCAGAGAATGGACCAGAACAGCGCGCCTGGGTGACTCCGTTAGGTACTTTGGTGAAGCTGTCTGCACTTCAAATAATAAAACGATTGCAGCGCTGCTTCTTTTGAAGGCGATGATCATTGCTGGGGGTTTATTAGGATGTATTTTATATTCTTGGTCGTTAAAGTCATTTGTTGTTATTCTGAAATCCGAGTTTCAGAGACCTTAAGGTCTAATCCATGACGTCAATAAGTTCCTGAGAAGCGCTGTGGTATATTTTAGACTCTTTAACCTAATGGTGAGGCAGGTCCCACGCAGAGCTTTGCCTTCGATTTGTAGTTTCGGTAAAGTCATACCACTTCCCTTTGAGGAAGAGGGTATTATTGCAGCAGCTTTCACATTCTAGCCTTTTTTTCCCCTTGGTAGAGATTAAATCTCAATAGTGGCTATAAAATGGTCATGTGAAATTAAAGCAATCTCTTAAGTCAGAGTCTAGACTGTGTTTAATGATGCCTGCAGCTGGCCTTGCTGGCAGACCTCTCGCAGTTGGGGGTTAAATGCCTCTCTGTCTGCTCCACTGCTTTTTTAACCCTGCCCCCCGCCCCCCAACCCCCACCCAGCAAGCAGGTATCTCACCAGCCCTTTCACATGCGCTCCTTCCTGCCGTTTCTCACGCGGCCTAATGTTCACACAAAGGGTCAGTGGGACTGCGCTGGCTTCCGGGGCGTGCTGCGATTCGCCGTTCAGCGCGGCTCATTCACGCGCCCTTGTACGTATGCGCATGTGTCTGCAGACACACCCTGCATGCCGCATTCTTATCCATCTGATTATAACAGTCACCTACTGCAGTTATGTACTCTGGGAAGTTCTTGCCTAAAGGAAGGACAATGGTACTGATGTTCTTATGGTCAGATTTGGTTTCCAAAGGTTGAGGTGGAGGTGGAGATGGAGGGGGGGGAGGGGGCACAAGTTTGACTTTCTGCATGCATGCAAGCACAAACATACAAACAAAGAAGCTCCAAGGAACTCCTCTCACAACCAGTGCACATCTGTCAGTAAGGTGTCATGCTGAACTCCTGGTGATCGGTCTGGGAAAAGTCGTGGTTTCTGTGGACCCTGCTGGTGCTTATTTAACTTGCCCCCCCCCCCCCCCCTTATTTTCTTTTTATCTCTCACTTGGCTACCAGCTTATCCTAGGAATCACTTAGTTTTGCACAATCCGGAAATTGTCATGTAATCATAAATGGGTGGGAAAACGTTGAATGAGCCGTTATCTGAGTCTCCAGACGATGCAGAGAGACGCGGCTCTGATTATCCAGACACTCTCGCACCCTAATGCACTTGGATGTGCTCATTGTTTTGTTCGAGTCGCCAATGGCAATGAAAACAGAACCCCCCCCCCCCCCTTCTGCTCCTTGAGTTCCAAGGCAGTCATTTGGGTAAATAAGGAGAAGGGGTTGATTTATATGTGTGTTATTCACACGGGAATTTTGTATTATATTAACCAACCAATACATCAGTTTGAAAGAGAATTTTTCTCAGTTAAGCTCATTGTATTGAGGCTGGCTTGATGTTGAGCTGCGAGCTCTTGTCTTAGCGACTTCAATGATTTGAGCCCACAGATGTCTGGTTGTTCAGATGCTGAAGAAGTCTCACCTAGATAAATATTTAAGATATAAATTAATTTATGTTTTTACAAAAGACTTCCCATGTGACTTGAGAGTTTTTATTTGTATATTTTTGTGGTCTATACTCGTGCCCTGTACCTGTCCGTCCATCTATCCACACTTTTTGATTAAATATTCACTTCGATCATGTGGGGACATTTTTTGGGAACTCAATTTCATAAAAATCTGTGGCTACATTTAATAGATTAAAAAAAAAAAAAAATGCTAAAAGGAATTATGTGGTTTTGTTACCTATGGTTAAGATTGTCTTAGTCAAGATTTAGGTTTTACCCATAGAAATGAACGGAGACTCCACACAATGATAGGAATATATGCAATGTACGTGAGTGCACACGTGCGTGTTTTCATACGTGACCCCTGTAGCAAGCAAGCCTAAATATATGCAACGGAAGATGGTGTAAGGTCTCCCCCCCCCCCCCCATTTGAAAACCATAGAGCTGACTGTCAGACAGACTGGCGAAAGAGCAATAAGGAATAGCCTGAAGACTGTGCCCCTTTTAGCTGAGCCGGCTTCGTCTCCCCCGTCCACATGCAAACCTGCGTTCCATTGGACTGGACAAGAGCACAGGCGTTTGTGTGGTTGTGTGAACTTGTCTCTCCCTCAGCGATGTGAGCGTCGTCCTTTTTCCGTGAGAAAGTACCTCTGGAAGCGCTCTGGCTGAAGGCTCCCGCTAGGATTGGGATCGCTGAAGCAGATGTACTGGAGATCATATCTAACCCTGTAGTCAAAGGTTAAGTAGAATAGATATTAGAAAATATTTGCTTGACATTTTTTGTTCTGGAAATGCAAGCCATTCGGAAATTCAAAGCATTGGTTTTCCTTGAAATATGGTTAGTCGAAAGTCATTGTGAGTTATTAATTACTAAATGATTGGCCCTGTCAGTTTGCCCGTATAGATTACTGGAGTAAGACAATAGGGAGAGCTTTTGTTGGCTTTTTAGAATAGCATGAGACATTCCAGCAGTCGTGGGCTCAGTAGTGGATATAGTGGCTGTTTTACCTCGTTATCAGGGCCTGGCCACCTCTGTAATGGACAGGAAATTCCTTGTGCCTGAACACCATTGTCAACTTGGAGAAGCTCCACCTCCTGTTACTTGGTACTTTGTGGCTTCTTTTCTGTCGCATGAACTGGGAGCCGTAAATTTTACACGCTTGTCTCAGGAGTGTGTCGCAATATGAGTGTGGATGTTTATGTCGCAACCGGCTCCTGCGTAGGCCTGTGGGAGTGGTGGGGTCGACTCAGGCTTATGGGAAGCCTGTAGGTCTGATACCGTAAGGGGCTGGCTGCCGTCCACAGCGCATTTGGACAGTGCTACCACGGAGTGATACCGCTAAAGACGTCTGCTGGTATCCCGACGCCTCCTTGGAGCCTGTGCCTGGTCCCCAGGACTCTCCCTAACCCCCTCATAATGCTTCCAAACCCCGGTGTAGGACACCAGTCTGACATTCCCACCACACAAAATCTGATCTGAGACCTGCTACGTCTGGATTGTCAGGCCATCATCTAATAACAGGGGTAGAAAGGCCTAAAAATTAGGTTGCATATTCAGCTCAGTGGCAATTTTCAATTGATAACCTTTTGCATAATAATAGATGTGGAATTGTGTTTTGCTTTTGTTTAAATAAAATGAGCAAACAATGGCATGTGGACTTTGCGGGTGCAGGAACTTTGGAGGAAAGGGAGAGATTGCTATTCCAACAAATTGAGTGCGTGAACATTTCAAGAAAGATCTCCTGGATTGATTTTAGTCAGAGATGATGAAATTGAAATAGAATTCTAAGTGATTATTTTAAGTGAATGTTCTTGACGCAGTGTGTTATTGAGCTCTGGTTCAGGATAAGGGCTCAGGCGGCACTTTTTGTGTGTGCGCGCATGTGTGTGTGCCTCTCGTTAGCCATGAGCTACACCTCATTTCAGCAAGCACCTGTTGCACTTTCACTCAGCGGCTCTCGACAGACACCCGGGACAGACTCTCCATAGGCTTTGGATGCTGCCCATTCCAGAGACGATGTCTTTGCTATGGGAAGGACACCCCATAGCCTTTTTTATTCATAACTATTTTGGTAAATACGGACACATCTGATTTGTAGGCGTCCTGTATTTTCATGCCCCTCTGCACAGGGAGATTTTAGCAGTAGAAATGTTAGTATATCAGCAATGTCACTGTATCCCTGTCTAATGCATTGAATGTTTGGCTGCTCCTGCTACTACAAACGCATTAAGACCAGGCGTGCACGCGTAACACGTTAAACTATCCTGCCACTTCACAACCTTGTCTCCTCCGGTTCACTTGCAGCCACAGAGTGTTGCATGCGACACTGTCAAGCAGACGGGGACCATAACTTAGTCCTTTGAAGGAGCTGGCGTGGTCATTCCGGTTCACGTTGTGCGCCCCCTGGTGGTTGTCTTTCAGACACCTCACCGAAGGATGACTGTGGCTTTGCCTTGTTTCCACATGTTCGCCGAACCTACCCCGTCTCACCTACACCCCAAACCGCCCCCCCCCCCCGACTCTCCCAGCTTTGAGGTGCAACTGCACGCAGTGCGAGAAGACCGACTATGAGTGCGAGACGGACGGCGCCTGCATGGTGTCCACCTCCCACATCGAGGGCCAGGAGCTGCACATCCGCATCTGCATCACGCGGGACAAGCTGGTGCCGCCGGGGCAGCCCTTCTACTGCCTGAGCGCCGAGGGGCTACTCAACACGCACTGCTGCTACACCGACTACTGCAACAGCGTCGACCTCAAGGCCCCCACTGGTGAGGCGCAGTGCTGCTGTGTGCGCTTGACACTGTGCCCCCCCAATCCTACGTTTCCTTTGACACTATAATTTGGGCGATGATTCGCTCCTTCCATGCCTCTCCTGATAGTGGATGAGACGTCGAAGAAAGTTCCCCTGCTCCTTTCGTTGGCTTTTATGTCTGTTGAAATCCCCGCCGGTGCAGTGTAACGTGGCTTTTGTTCAAACACGCGTCTCTGTTCCGCGCAAAGGTTGCATGGTGTTTCTACGCTCATGTCAACCAGTCCCCGCAGATATCTCTCTCTCCCCAGGAACGGCAGAGAAGCAGGCAGATGAGGGCTGGCTGGGTCCCGTGGAGCTGGTGGCCGTCATCGCGGGCCCCGTGTTCCTTCTGTGCGTGCTGCTCGTCGTGGGCGTCTTCCTGTTCCAGCACCACCAGCGCGCCTACAGCCACCGCCAGCGGCTGGAGGTGGAGGATCCTTCCTGCGACCACCTCTACCTGGCCAAGGACAAGACCCTGCAGGACCTCATCTTTGACCTGTCCACCTCCGGCTCTGGTTCCGGTATGCAGAAAGCTCCGCCGTTCGTGTTCCACAGAGGGTGTTCCACCCTTTCACAGCTGTGTATCGTGTTCCTCTTTTCCATACCCCAAGCGCTGGTGCCCAATCCTGCACTCAAAGTCCCTCCACACCCCAACACATTTTCTTGTCTCTTATCTTTGGGCCAGTGTCAACTTTTTTCCTCCCTTCCCTTGGCTGCCCTCGTCCCACCCCTGTTCCTTCCTTTCTTCCATCCCCTTATCACACAGTTCTTTCCTCTATGGCACCCAGAGCCCGGCCTTACAGGTTAACCGTAACTGATGCCCAGCGTTACTATTTTAAAGTGTTCAGCAGAGTCCCAGATGCTAACGGGTCTCACAGAGATGCCCCACAGGGGACACACGTAAGCTAATATGGCAGCAACGCAAGGTCACCTGAAACTAGACACCGAAGCCTGTTTGTCGCTCGATTGGAAATCCGTGCCAAATTATCCTCTTGGGTCCGAATGCAATGCGATACGTGTGACCCTTGCTTGCCTCTTTAAAATGTGCTGTGGGGCTGGTGTGCCAGGCCTGCCCCTGTTTGTGCAGCGGACTGTGGCACGGACCATCGTGCTGCAGGATATCATCGGGAAGGGCCGCTTCGGGGAGGTGTGGCGGGGGAAGTGGCGCGGTGGCGACGTGGCTGTCAAGATCTTCTCGTCCCGCGAGGAACGCTCCTGGTTCCGTGAGGCCGAGATCTACCAGACCATCATGCTTCGGCACGAGAACATCCTTGGCTTCATCGCCGCCGACAACAAAGGTACGCACGCCTGTCTCCGGCTCCTGCCCGACTCTGACTGTCAGGGAGTTTGTTTTTGGTCAAGCTGTAGCACCAGGATTTCCCATTATCACAGGGATTCCGGGGTCAGTCATCTGCTGGCTCCTTCGCTAGACTATATCTCTGATGTCCCACAGACAATGGCACCTGGACTCAGCTGTGGCTGGTATCAGACTACCACGAGCACGGTTCCTTGTTTGACTACCTGAACTACTACACCGTCTCCATCGAGGGCATGGTCAAGCTGACTCTCTCGGCGGCCAGTGGTCTGGCACACCTGCACATGGAGATCCTGGGCACACAGGGTAAGACCATCAAACTTTATTATTGGGTGACGTGAGGCTGTAGTCAGAGCATGGAGGAGAGGGTGAAGATCTGGGGCTTTTCTCACATGGACGTTGGTTACTCGGTTAAAGTCGTTCACTTGTAGCCGGAAGGTTTCTCCGATTAAATGTCTAGCAGAGGGAACTTGTGATGAGCAGACAGGAATGATGCAATGAGGTGAATCCGCGTTTCATTGCCCAGGTAAGCCGGGGATCGCCCACCGTGACCTCAAATCCAAGAACATCCTGGTGAAGAAAAACTGCACGTGTGCAATTGCAGACCTGGGACTGGCCGTCCGCCACGAGTCCATCACAGACACCATCGACATTGCTCCCAACCAGCGTGTGGGAACCAAGAGGTACATCACACATACTCCACATTAACTATACCCCCCCACCCCCAGTCTCCAGACTGACCATGCAGCCCTAACCACCTGCTTCCTTCACACGTTTTCACAAACTTTCAGTTCAGAGCTCTGCCTCTTACACAGTTACTACTCCCTCTGATGTTACTGGCCAGCAGTCTTTAGCCGTTTTTGATTAGTAAGCCTGACATAGTAGTCACTCGAGTGCCCAATGACACTTTCAAATTACAGGTTCAGTTCTGCTGCTTGTATATTTCAGCCGAGGCAGAGAATGATCAGGAAGTTGTGTGGTTTCTGTGAGTCTGAGAGCGTCTGTCTTGCATGTCAGGTATATGGCTCCTGAGGTCTTGGATGAGACCATCAACATGAAGCACTTTGACTCGTTCAAGTGCGCTGACATCTACGCCTTGGGCCTCGTGTACTGGGAGATAGCACGCCGCTGCAACACTGGGGGTGAGATGCCGGGTTGTGACGCGGTAGTGGGGTGCAAGGCCTTCCAGATCTTCTGAGCATGTTTTATGGTTTACAACAACAACAAAGTTAGTAGTCCTGGCAAATGACAAAATATTTAAATTACAAAAAAATCTCTTCCTTTTGAAGTTCTTAATCGAGGGGCATGAACTAGTACATGTTATGGTTCTGTACTCCATGCCAATATCCTGTTTAGTTTTGGAACTGGTTAATCAAATGAAGCTTTAACAGAAACGTACTGCGCCTGTGAAAATACAGCAGCGTTGGTGGCGGGGTTCTGTGCAGGCCGATGCCTCTACCTAGCGTGATGCAGGTCAGTTAGCCCCAAAGTGGCCTTTCGGTAGCGCATCCTGGTTGTGAGGACACTGTCATGCGCCCAGGAGTCCACGAAGAGTACCAGCTGCCTTACTACGACCTGGTGCCCCCCGACCCATCCATCGAGGAGATGAGGAAGGTGGCGTGCGAGCAGAGGCTTCGTCCCAGTGTGCCCAACTGGTGGCAGAGTTATGAGGTACAAGGTCGGGCCAGCCTTGCCACGTGGGCTGTGTGTCGGCTGCCCTCCACCTGTCCATTGAAGCTGACGTGGGGGGGGGGGGGGGGGGGGGGGGGGGGGGGGGGGGGGGGGGGGGGG
>JABFEA020000110.1:8001435-8020293 GCA_019775915.2 Cyphomyrus plagiostoma | reverse complement strand
CACACATGAGACCAGAACCCGGGTCCCAGAGGTGTGAGGCAACAGTGCTAACCACTGCACCACCATGCCGCCCCCTTTTTTTAGCATTTAAACACAAAATGAACTAGAAAAAACAAGAGCATTTTTTCTTAATGGCTTCCAAAACGATAAAGATCTTATCCCTACATTACCCCTGTCCTGCCCCGATCGTCTGCCCCTTCCATGTCCCACGCCCCCTCGTTAACCGCATGTGTGATCCCCATGATATCAGCTGTTTCTGGTTGTCGTCGTTAGTCCTCTGTATTAAGTCTGCGTTTCAGTTTGTTTCCCCAGTCTGGTCAATGGGTGCGTTCGACTTGCTTACAGCGCTGGCTTAAAGCAACGCATTCTGATCCTGACGCAATGTATTAGTTAGATGCATTGGGACCTCTCACCCGGCTGTACAAACCGGAACCGTCTCTGTGACGACACACCTTTGCCCTTATTGGCTGAAGAGTTTAGTTACATGCATCACATTTGTATCCTGGGCAGTTCCGATGTGTAATCTGCTATTCCTCCCAAATATCACGTAAAGCAGTGAGAACTGGTTCTCAGTTAATTTACCTGGTAAGATAAAGTTTAAATAAATGACATAAATGCTCTAATAGTACACAGAAATTAGTGGTTTACTTATTGTTAGTTACTGTAATGTTGTGCTGCTTTATTTGGTGAATCGTTCAGTCTGTGAAGAAGGCATTCAAGTAAGAATTGCACTGTAGTATGACTCATTTCCTGGCGCATACAATTTATATTAGATCAGCGTTCACGGTTCGTCTTCTAATATTCAGATCGAGTTCTAGGTCAAACTGGTTTGTTCGACTTTCAAGAAATTCGAATTCTAGTGAATTCGAGAACCGAGGTACCACTGTATGTACAAACTGACACCAAATCCAACAGGAAAAAAAGGGGGTTCTATTTAGCTTAGAACCCCCTGGGAACCCCATGCATACAAACAAACACAGCGTGGCTTTCAGCTCCCTCACCTCTTGCAGTGGGTTAAGCTCTTCGGCTCAGAACGGGCACAGCCCGAGGGGTTGATCATGAGGGGAAGCTCCATCAGAGGGTGCCGGCCATATCGGAAGACGTAATCCTGGCAGCTCTCCACCCCGGGAAGCTGAGGCGGACGCGAAGGAAGAACTAGTATCAGCAGGGCACTCTCTGCGGCAGGGGCGCTACGTTAAAGGAGCCGGAAGGCGGGTGTACTCACAGACTCTGTGATGCGCAGCACTGCATGCAGCGTCAGGCCATACATCTCCTCACCCTTCACGTGCTCGGTGAAGAGTTTCAGCATGGAAGCTTCTTGGCGCAGCTTAGCCACCTGCTCCACCACGCGGCTCCAGATCCCTGGGCGGACAGAAGCAGATCAGTCACATTTAAACGTGGAGGGTCCAGCTAAGAGGCAGGCAGTAGAGGTGCAAGTGGGCCGTACCATCGGGAGTGGCGTCCCGGAAGTGCAGATCCTCCTGCCCTTGCTCCAGCACCCGCACCTCGAAGAGCGGCCGGCCGTCCGCCTCACCGATGCGGCAGCGGTAGCGGCAACGTCGGTTGGGCACCCGGGTGCTCCAGTAGATACGCGTGGCCTCGTAGCCCACGGGGAAGATGGCGGTGGGCGAGTGAAACGCCACCATCTGAGAAGGCAGCAGGTGACCCACAGAATGGAAGATGAGGCCGCCGACTCGGAACATGTGGACGCGGTCGCCGCGCTGCAGGATGCACGCGATCTGCTTGACGTCGTCCCGCTCGATGTAGACGCGGCGGAAGACGGCGAAGTTGCAGAGCTCTTCCTCACTGGGGCCCTTGAGCTTGTGCTGCGTGCACAGCATGGTCTTGTCCTTGAAGAACATGCAGCGCGCGCGGATGGCGCAGGCAAAGTGGTACACGTTCGGGCAGCGCAGCCGGTTGCAGCTGTTGGTGGCGCCCGTCTTCTGGCAGCAGGCGCAGCGTGTGCGCAGCCCCCGGCGCAGGGCCACCTCCACGTTGATGAGCGCGCCGCCCTGCGTCTCATACACCTCTGTGGACCACAGCGCGCAATTCAGATGCACCCATAGGTCCACGTCGATGTTGAGCAGGCGTGCCGGGCCGTCGGTGGCGCCGTCGCCCTCCTCGTGGCAGAAGCAGCACTTGCGTCTGTCGCGGGGCATTTTGTCGGGCCGCAGTGTGATGCGCAGGCGCTCCATCAGCTCGGACACCTCCCTGCTGCTTTCCCTGCGCGAGCCGCCCCTGCGGATGGTGACGAGCAGCTGCAGCCGCTTCCAGCGCAGCCCCTTCCACTTCTTCTCCTTGGGCCGCGCCTCCTCGCACTCCTCTGGTGGCGGACGGCCGCGCTGCTTGCAAGTCTTTGAGGAAGAGTCATGTACGGGAGAGGTGCCCACCTGCGGGGTCACAGCCTCGGCTGGAAAAGAGAGCAGGGGCTGCAGGATGGGGTGCTGCTCTGGCTCACTCTTGATGGTCAAAGGGCTGGAGGCGAGGGGGAAGGCAGGCCGGATGGGGTCTTGCAGTCCAGGTGGAGGGGGTGGCGGCGGCGGAGGAGGGGAGGGAGACGGTGGTGGAGAAGCCTCTATGGGGAAGATGGGAAGGTGGCGTACGTCTAAATCTGACACATTAGTCGCATAACAGTGCTGAACTGCCTTGTCTCCTTGTTCTTCATTCTCCTGGGGGGGGGGAGAAATACAGATCTTTAGATACCCAAATAACTCAATAAGAACCTAATCTTCACCAGGATGGAAATGACTGCCATGCAATCAAACCAAGGACAAAAACCTCTTTAATAAGGGACAGGATGTCCACTGGCTTCTTCAGAGTACAGCCAGGCAGAGAGACGTCAAACTGCTTCAGCCAGTCGGCACTTTCTGGATTTTGGCATGGAGTCTCAGCTAGAAAAGGATTCACACAAAGAATCCATTTGGAAAAAATCAAATCCTTCTTCTGCTCCTCATTTACATGGTATTTAGATTTACTATTAACGCTTTAGCATAAAAACGATAAAAGACGGTAAGGCTACCAGGGGCTGCTGTGCTGGGGGTACAGTCTTGCTCTCCACTCCCTTCCCGACTTGGACTTTGCGGAAAAGCCACAGATACAGGCATCCGCATTTGTAGGAGCTGGGCCACAGCCACCATCACTGTGTTCAGATTCTACGTGGAGGAGAGATGGTCAGACAGCACAGTGCAAATGCAAGGAGACAGGTAAAGGAAAGCAGTAAGACACTGCAACGTAGTTACCTTTGCTGCGGCAGCAGACAGGGTGAAGGTGACGGACACCTCGCTGCCTTTGGCTTTGTCCCAAGGAGCAGCTCCGGATATGACCTTCCCTCCCTGGTCCAGTGATACACCAGGGAGTCCTTGTAGAGGTTTATTCTCAGGAAAAACTAAGACCGTAGGAAAGGGATGGTTAAAAAAAATATTCATTTCTGACAGATGGAGTTTGCCAATAAGGAGTGATGGGAGAAACAGCATGTCTGCTGCAGCTGCTGTCCCCACCTGGGATTGAGGTCCGGGGGATGAGCGGGATGATGGGGGAGATGCCCCTTTCATCCTCCTCCAGTTTGGGCTCCCTCAGAAGGGGAAAGCGCTGAGCTTCATCCCCCAGGACGCTCTCGGGGGAGGAGGGGGGCACGATGCTTTCTGAAGCGTCGCTGTCCTCATCGCTCTCCATCCTTCTTAAATACACAGACGAGAAATTGAATGACAGCGCGTTGCTGAATGGCATCCTGAGCCTCCGAGCATACAGCAGAGCAGGGGTGCGAGTTTCTCACGAACCTGATGTCCTCGTTCTGGTTGTGCGGGGGTGTGGGCAGGGCGGCCAGCAGGTCCACCCCCTTCACCTCCTCAGCCGCAGAGCCTGGACGGAAATGAGAGATCAGAGTCCACTAACACACGGAACCTGGGCATGTTTCTACATTAACTTTGGGTCTGGACCACCCATCTCTTACGGAGGTTCTTCTCAGGGCCCTCAGCATCCTTCTGGGACACTGTCAGTTCTTCCACAGCAGTGACCCCATTCAGCATTTTGTGCTGCACAGAGGGGGGTGGAGTGGGGGGCAGTGAGGATGGGGGCGTCGGTGGGTTACTCAGGTTGTTCTGTGGCGATAAGCAGGCAAAACAAACGCTCTTGTTAAAATTTACTTACACAAATCCTTGTTCACCAACCCTTTACACAAAAGCTGCATGATGAACGATACATCACACCATACCTTTGCAAGCAGCTGAGAGTAATAGTCTGGTATATTATCCAGAACTGCATTTCCAAAGGAGCCCTTCAGCTGCCCCTTGCCACTAGCTGGGCCGCTGCCAAAAGGCGCAAACAGATCCAGGCTGGCAGTGATGGAGGGCTCCATCAGAGGCAGGAGGGACTTCAGAGACTCCTGCAGATACAACAAAACATCACGATGCTGATACACTCCACTTAGAACAGAGAGTAGAACCACACCAGCACGGTGACAGGCACACGCTGGTTTACCTGCTTCAGCTGCTTCATTAGGGCTTCTGCATTTCTCCCCACGTCCTCCTTTTTAGTCTTTTTTCGAGAGTTTGGTACTCGCTCGCCAGTCTTGGCAGTCCGCTTTACCTTCGGCGCAGGAGCCTTCTTGGAGATAGACTGCAGATCCTATTGGAACATAGGAGGAACATAAATGTGACTGGTGATAGGCCTTGGGAGGAAAAAAAAAAAAAACTGGTGAAGACCAAAGTCCCTCACCTCCATGCTGCGGGGAGTCCCTTGCAGTTTCTGCTCCAGCATAGCTAGTTTACTGTTAATGTGCCCGTTCATCTCATTGGCAGTGTCATCCGAGGGCCTCTGAGCTACAAGCTGCGGGTTTTTTGTTCGAAGGAGCTTCTGCAGCAGCTGCTGCCCGGTCTCAGTCCGTGGGACATGGGGTCCTGAGGGCAACGCAGGGTTCTCTGGATTGACTGCATTAAGGCCTGTCAGACCTCTAGAAGTCGGAGTTTCCACATTTGCCTCTCGCTTTATGCCTCCGGTGCTGGCTTCGTCTCCTACCCGTGTATCACACTGCATCTCTCGTGGCTCTTGTTTGATGTTCTCCAGAGTCATCTGGCATAGAGACTCTCCACTTCGGGCCTGGGCTTGCTGAGGCAGCTGGTTCAGTGGTGATGCATGCTGCGAATTCTCTCCAGATTGGCAAGCGGGGCCATTAACTTGGATAAGCGATGTTCCATTGTTTGATAATTTCTCCGAGGTCTGAGGGTCAGGCTTCAGACCTGCTGAATCATTAGACCCATTAGCCCCACTCAAGGGTGAGTCTCTGGGCTCCGCTGCCTGACTGAAAGGTCTCGTGCCAGAATATTTTCTGGGAGAGGCAACATGGCCTGGCATTGGAGATCTACCCATGTCTGGTTTGCTGTTGGAAGCTGTGCTCAAATTAGATTCTTGTTTTTGGACAGCAGACAGCAGGCTCAAGTCTGGGGAGGCAGGATGCTTTAAACCTGCTGGGGAGCCAACAGTAGCAGGACAGGCCTGAAACGGGCTCGAGGCTAGTGGTTTGGAAGCCAGCCGGCATGGCATTGCCTGTGTTGGAGATGGCTGATGTATACCCATGGGGTGGACTTGGGAATGTGGCTGCACAGAAGGATCTCCAGGTGAGTTTTGTTTTAGAGACTGATGAGGTAACATGGCCACCTGAGGAGCTACGTGCCCCTGACCCATCGAACTAAGTGGCACAGGTGTTTGGCACCTTGCCACTTGCTGCTGCTGCAATATTGATTGTTGCTGGGAAACAAAACCATGCTGGTGTGAGGGGCCATGTTGTGAGGACGGATTCATTTGACGCTGTTTCTGTGACCCGACCATCATATTAGACAGTGGAGGCTGCTGTGTCGAGCCGAAGGTGCCTCGTTGCAGCTGAGGTGATATTCCTGGGAACTGATCCATCATTACCGGTTGCCGGGGTGAACCCAGAGTCCCCTGCTGTCCCAGTGATCCATGTGGAAGGTGATGCGTTGGGAGTCGTTGGGGTCGGTCCTGCTGACCCTGAAGGTGGGCTGGACCGAGGGGCTGCCCTTGGTTTGCAGACATCCTCAGCATCTGGTTGTGCTGGAGTTGTCGCTGGGCAATCATGGCTTGGATTTGCTGTGGGGGGAGGTGACGGAGCTGGGGGTTTTGCGCAATTAAAGCCTGAAGATTCACAGTTGGCCGAGGCTGTGCGAGGGGCATTCCAGGTCTCGGACCCATTAGTCCACGCGGGGCCCTTATCATACCCATCTGATTCATTGCTTGTTTCTGCTGCTGGGCCAGAAGAACTTGTTGCTGGCTCGGATGGGACAGAGCATTTTTCTGGGTCTGATCAGATTGACTCATGCCTTGCAGCTGCCCCATCACTTCATGTTGTTGCCCCATTACTTCTCGAGGTTGTTGGCTAATTAACGATTCCTGCTGCTGGGTCATGTAACACATCGACTGTCCTTCCTGCTTCACTGTGACCAATTTCTCTTCAACAGAGCTTTGCCTCTGCAGTGGAAGCTGCTGCTGCTGCACTTGGGAAGACATGGCTGCTTGCACATTGCTTAAATAGCTCTGCTGCTGCTCAGCTCCAGACAATGGAGAGGCGACTGCCATCTGCTGTACTTGCTGCTGCTGAGCCATAAAGACATGGGTCTGCGGATGCTGTGACACTGCGGTCCCATGCTGTTCCCCAGCAGGTCCTGGATGCTGCATGAGTATAGGAGTGGGGGCACCCTGTTGCTGTGGGGGTGTTCTTGGACTGAGTATCATACCCTGTTTGGAACCCGGGGTTTGGACTTCCTGGGGATGCTGCAATGCATCAACGGGGCCTTGTAGCTGTGAACCATCCATAGAGCGGTGAGGCTGAGGGGTGGGTCCCCCAAGCTGTTGGGGATCTGCTGGGGATCTGCCCACTTGAGGCAGAGCTGGCTGAGGATGGCTTCCCAAGTCTGGCTGTGGATTATTTTGATTTAAAAAGCCTTGTGACAACTGCCGATGTTGGACTGGTTGCTGCTGCAACTGATTCTTAACAGCGGTTGGTTGCTGCTGGGAAAGGACCATCTGCTGTTGCGCTGTGAGAGGAGCTTGCGGCCCTCTGAAAACCTGCTGCTGGGGATCCACTGCTCCCTGCTGGGCAATCAGAACCTGTGGGCTCTGCTTGTGTTGCAAAGGTGCCTGGCTTCCCATTATTGTCTGCTGCCCTCCCAATATGTTTGATTGTGCGTGTGCCATGGCCTGGTCCATAATCATGCCTTGTGGGGCCTGCATTTGGCCTGGCTGACCTTGCTGGTTACCCATCATCCCAGGTTGTATAGCTGGCTGCTGCTGTGCCAGATGACTACCCATCATGCCTTGCTGTGGTTGTCCGACTAAACCCCCTTGCTGCTGACTCAACATTCCTGGCTGCTGAGACAGTACGGGCTGCTGTGCCATCATTCCTTGCTGCTGTTGCAATTTCTGGACCATCTGCATTCTGTGATGCTGCAGCTGCCTTGCATCTGGCACGTGAGCACCAGAACCTTGGGGGAAGAAACCTGAAGAGGGCCCAGGCGGAGAACCCATAGGGAAAGTCTGACCTGGAGTTCTCACTGGCATGCATATAGACTGCTGGCCCATCATGGGAGCCCCCTGCTGGCCCATCATCACCTGTCCAGGAAGCTTGGAAAGCATACGAGGACCTTGTGTTGTTGGACTTGGAGCAAGTAATGCAGAGCCCTGTTGATGTTGGTGCTGCTGCTGTTTGCTGCGATATTCCGCCATCAGATTGGTATGTTCCTTCTGCTGCTTGCGAACCTGATCCAGCTGTTTCTGTATTTTGCTCTGCTGCTCAGTAACCAGTTTCAGCTTCTCAGCATCGGCCTCAGCAAACTCCCGGCCTGCCTTCTTGGCCGTGCGCTGCTTGGCACAGAGCGCCTTACGGGACTTGCGGTGCACGCCAATCTGCTCCTCCAAGAATTTGAGCTGCATCTGCAAGAGCTGTTGGGTATGCAGCAGCCATTCTTCATACTGGTGCTGCTCCGTGTCATCTAAATGCAAGGCAGACAAAGACATTTTATGACGGGAAATGGAACAGCAGAGAGTCACTGTAGCAGAGCAAGAAAGACCGAGTATTTTATAATATAAAGAATTTAGCACTGTATAAGTACTCTAACACCAGGGATTCCAGCTGCTTCAGATGTAAGGAAACAAAATGAAAAAGAATTTCACAGGTAAACAAAAACTGAAGAGAGCTTACTGATAATCCCCTGAACAAACTGTGGCGGGTTGGGTCTACACTGCATTGGGTCACTGGTCTCTCCTTCCTGTGGAAGAAACATTTTAAAATATGGATAATTTATCACAGAAAATTACAATTAGAATTAGGTGATCAGGGATCACGGTCGACACCCCACAGCACACAACAAAAAGTGTCCTCTGCATTTAACCCATATGTGACATAGCAGGGGGCAGCTAATTCAGCACCCAGGGAGCAGTGCATGGGGGCGGTACCTCGCTCAGTGGTGCCTTGCTGGTTGGGGTTTCGAATAATCCTTTAAATATCATATTAGAAATATTTACCAGGTTCTGATTATCCAGTCAAGTCACTTAAAATCACCACCCGTTCTTTAGCAAACAATGATGTTTTTACTGGACATGCATTTGCGTAGAGAATTGAAAGTGCTCACATTTGCCAGTCCTGTGTGCATCCTGCCTTGGGTATCAGTAGCACTTGGTCCTGTGCCTAGCTTCTGAGCCAACCGGGAAACCTGCTGCCTAGTATAAGAATATGAGCAAAGAAATGAGACTTCTTAGCCAATAACAACACACAAAACCTTCAGCAGAAAAGTGGCCCTTTCACAATAGAGCACATACAAGAACATGCCTCAGATCTGAATACCTGTTGATGCCAGGCGGCACGCCAATGTTGCCCTGCGCCATCACTCTCTTTATGCCCTTCAGAGCCACCATTTTTGCCTTGGCAATAGGGTCCATAATATCATCAGCTGCAAACTTCTCAATATCTATAACGCAGCACCATACAATCAGTGATTCTTTAGTACACAAGGTTGAGATACATCAGACAAAGGTTTTACTTTGAGTAAAACAATATCATATCCAATACCTTTGTCTTGATAGAAGTTCTCCGGCACTTGTGGCTGTTTCGTCACTGGCTGCTGTGGCTGTGGTGGATTGGTTGTTCTTAGGATTCCTCCAGATTGCCCAGTTCTGATCATGGCCTGCTGCTGAGCCATAGCCATGTGGGACTGTGCGGTCATCTGAGTTCCCAGCATCCTTTGCTGCTGTTGCTGCTGAGGTGACAGCATGTGTGGTGGCCTGGGCACCATCCCCGCCTGAGCCATGAGCCCTTGTGGAGGTGGGCACTGGTGCTGAGAGAGAAGCCCCTGGTTTGCATCCTGCGGAGGAAGGCTATGGATATGCGTATTCATCCCTGCCTGCTGGAAAGAACTGAGCTGCTGTTGCTTTTGAAGCTCTTTCTTCTCATGCTCGAGCAGGTCTTGGATCAACAGGGGGAGTTCACTCTCCTCCAGAGAGCTTTCCACTTTCAGATCAACAGAAGGAGAGTGCTGACCACTGCCACCTGGCAGCCCAAGAGTGTCTTCATCTAGGTCAGGATTTGTGGAAGCTGACGGGAAAGACAGATGGTCAGGAAGAGAATATGGAATTCCTCCTATCCTAACAGAGCTCAGAGAAGCAGAGTTGGTGGATTGAGTGTTGGGAGGTTTGGTGGTCGCCGTGGTTTCAGGAAGAAGCGCAGAGGCTGTTTCTCCAACCGCTGATGGTCCTGGTTGCCGTGCCTCTGCCTCAGCTGGACGGGCGCATGATGGAGTTTGAGTGCCAGTCAGCCCAGAACCCAAAACGGCATCTTCAAGTTTAATTACAGGTTCCTCAGATGGGCCTGAACGCACAGACAGACAATTGGAGGGGGCGGATGGCCCAGAATTTGATGGAGCCGTTGAACCAGAGGACGTGGAAGCGGTATGAGAATCCTGCTGTGACAAGCCCAGCTTTGACTTCTCTTCAACCTTGATGTTTGGAGCAGCAATGGAAGAAGGCCCTGGGACCTCACTCTCTGCTTCTACTAGGGTTAACTGATCAGAAAATACATCCTTAGGGTCACCCTGGTCAAGTTCTGGGTCTGTATAAGCCAGAATGTCAAACTCATCACACTTCAGCAGGTCATCCAAGTGTGGGTCTGCAGTCTCCAAGTTGTCCAAGTTGCCTAAATCGTCATCCCCCTTATCAGGATCCAGATCTAATGGGGGAAGGTCATCATCTTCATCTCCTGCCCCTGTCAGCTCTTTGGGAACAAAGGGATCTTCCAAGTCCGGTTCTGCAAGGTCAAGGGTGCATGCCCTAGCAGGAATGCCTACAGGGGCAGCCTTTGGTTCCCCTAAAGGAATTGTCTGTCGAATTGGTTGGTGGCTTCCAGGCTGGGTCTCAGGGTTGGAGTTTTGAGGTGGCCGCAAAGCTTGAGGTGTGATTTTCTGGGGTGGTATAAAAGCCAGGTTATCTTGCTGCATTCCCAGCCTGGGGTGCTGGGTACCTTCTGCTTGGGAAGACATGGTAGGGGGCAATGTCTGAGGCTGGTGAGATGGAGTGGGCAGAGACAGGGAACGCTGCATGAAAGGGGCACCCATGTCTTGCTGTGACATGTAAACACGCGGCCGAGTTTGTGGTCCTCGTGGTAAGAACGGTGGCCCCACAGGCATCCGCTGAGAGTTATGCCTCAGCTCTATGAACTGTAGCGGTGCTCTTGGTGTACAGTTTTGTAGGACCTCCCCTCCCTGGCCTGGTCCTGGGGCATGAGAAGTGCCAATTGCCTGCATTCCTGCTGGTAGGTTGAGGGGATGGTTTACAGGAGCACCAGGGTGATGTCTGGATCCCTCAGCTTCCACACTGGGTGGTGCGGGGAACCTCTGGAGAGCAGTAGTCTGCCTCTGCCACTGAGGATGGAAAGGAAGGCGAGGATACAGACCCTGTGGACTGCTTGGCCCTGGAGGTCTTCAAAAATAGAGAAGTGGATCAATGATCAAAACAGCCTCTCTCAAACACCAGTTTACAATGTCAGTTTAATTTAAGTAAAATGACTATTGTTGTTTTTGTACCTGAATGTTGTGGGATCCACCACTGCAGGTGTGCCAGCTGGTGGTGGACAGTGCAACTTGTTATCCACAGAGCCGATTGTAGGAGGGACAGTTCTCGTCAGCGGAGCGGCACCTGGGGCAGCACCAAGCCTGTCCTGGAGGGACGAAGGCACAGGAATCCATGACAACCATGCAATCGAACCACCAATCTGGGAATTTCGAAGTTCGTTTTCAGTCATTTAAAAAAACCGACAAAACTTAAGTCGCAGTATCATTACAGGTAGTGTCTTTGAGCTGTTCTCATAACTGAAAATTTATCTAATTTCTTCCATCCATTTTCGTAATCTACAAAACTAATTTAAAATTAAAGAATTAGTCTATCCACACAGTTTTTTCCACAAGATGCAAAGATGATGAAATATGATGGTCGCTATACCTGGGGATAAGGAGGTGGCGCACGCTGACTGGTATCCGGCTGATAGGGAGCAATTTCTCCTCCAGGCCAACTGGAGGTGCCAGCATTGGCAGAAGAAGCTTCTTTCTCCTGCCTGAGTGAGTTTCTTTGCATTTGTTGCCGTTTCAAGAGTTCTCTCAGCCTTTGTCTCTGCAAGGGGCAACATAGGAAAACAATGTATGTTCATGCACGTGATATGTAGTGTGTGTGTTAACGTGTAAAATTTATATCAATATAAATAGCCAAAACTTATTCCACAAATTTTTTTTGACTATGTACATTACTTCACTAAGACATCAGGCTTAAATAGGCAGCCTAATTCTCTAGCATTTGCAAAATCTCTGTAACAATTTGCTCCATTTTCATTATCCACAGCAAAGTCCCAAAGCAAATAGCCATTAAGTATAACTGGGATTTTTGAGCAGCTGAGATAATGGAAAACGAAAGCAAGGGGTATAACTGGCAGCATATCTAATATGGTTAGACTAACCCTTATGCAGCCCAAAGCAGTCATAGTGTCCTGAAGCCATTTTGGCCCAAGTAAGCAAACTAATTAAACACCATGTTTTGTCTAATCCTGACACGTGGTTTCACATATTTTCTTTAATAAAAAAAAAAAAACAGCCTTTTCAAGAGATGGAAACCAATCAGTAATGCTTTGTTGAAGGTTAATATGCCTTCTGCGCATTTAATAGGCTTTTATTTAGCACAGATAAAAATCCAAGAAATGAGTTACCTACAAAATAAAAACATAAACACAGGCTTGTTAAAGAACATGAGTCACTGGCTAAAACACCTGCAAAATGAGAAGCCTTACAAGGGGGTCAAGTTTTTGCTAAACCTCTAGGGAAGATTCACAAAACCATTAAGCAAAATTTTACCCTGCAGAATAAGTTCTCAAATGCCATAGTTATCAAAATACAAAGCATTACCACTATCACGTGAAATATACTATTCTCTGCATATGTCCTAATACTTCGTCCTTGGACTCAGTAAGAGATTGTCTGACTTGCGGCAGACCTACCTGTCTATGCTTCTCCAGCTCTGACGGGCTAAGGCCGATGAGCCCAGGGTCCTGGCTCACAGAGATGTTAGGCAGGTCCTGGGTACCTGCCATGTTTGGGACGTGTGCAGTGTCCGGCACCCGTGGAGACCCACTGTCAGGCATCCCAGAGGGAAAGGACATTCTGGCTGGGAATGCATCAGTCGTGGGGTGGGACTGAGGTTGAGGTGGCTGGCATTCCCCAAAAGGCATGCCGACCTGGGACTGCGTCCCAGGAAGCATGGACAAAGTTGGGCTACGATTAAAAGAAGGTGATCCAGTGGGCTTTCCTGAGAGAGGGTCTACCAGGGCAGGAGAGGGGGGAGGCAGGGGAAGCTGCTGACCCAGCTGGGGAGAACCCCTGAAAGCTGGGCTGCCCTCAGGAGTGGCAGAGGAAGACCGGGGTGGTTTGTGCAGAGAAGTGAAGGGATCCCGAGACTGGGGGCGTGACGGTGGGCGAGAGTAGGGACTGGAAGGGGACTGGAAGCGAGGAGACTGCACAGAGAATCCGTCACCAGACAGGGGCGACTGAGAGCTACCCTGCGACTGGGGGCTGGACGGCACTCTGGAGCAGGAGTCCTGCAGGGAAGGAAGAGGCCGTGGGGGTAAGGAAGGGCAGTTCTCTCCTGACGAGGGTCGGGGTGTGAGTGGAGGCTGGGCATAAGGGTCTGAAAAAGGGGTGGAAGGTGATTGACGGTACCCCTCCAAAGCTTGATTGGGAGAGGCACTGGGTGGGATGAAGCCCGGGACACCGGCTGCATCCCCTTGATGGCTTCGGGGGGTCAAGGGTGCCTTGAACAGTCCGTCCCCGGCCTCCAGCATCCCTGCGGGAGAGCCAGAGCCGAGGTCCTGGCGCACTGCTGAAGAGGAGCGGGGGGAGGGCACCCCCCCCATGAAGTCTGCCCGGTGTTGACCCGCACCGGCCGGAGACGAGGAAGCCGCAGCAGGAGATGGGGCCGAGCCATATTCTTGGCGCCGGAGAGGGTCTCCAAAATGTGAGGAATGGGTCGGCGATAAGAGAGGGGAGTCCCCTGGGCCACTGGCTTTAGAGAAAGTGCTTTCTGGGGGACCCAGCCCCTCCTGGGGGGCCTGCTGGAGCGATTGTAGCGGGTGGCCCTGCTGTGGTTGGTGTCTACAGAATGGATCCACTCTGCTGGGCGTCCCGGGCGTCCCTGGATGCATGTCCACAAAGCCTAAGCTGAGTGGCCGGGCTTGAGGAGCGCCCATCGAAAGATGGGCACCTGAAGATGGGGGCATCAAGGGGTTTGAGGCTGGCTGGGAGTAGGGTGTGGAGGGCTGAGAGTGAGAACAAGGAGACGGTGGGGGCAGCTTAGCCAAGGAGTCCGTATGCGGATCTTCCACTTTGAACGCTCCTTCTGAGTAGAGGGCTGTAGATGCCCCCGAGTCTGAGGGGACGGGGTACGGCCTGTCAACCGAGCTGGGTCGGGAGGGAGCGGAGAGGAATCCCGATGGGGGAGGGATCTGGAGGTGGAGGTGGGGCCGATCTTTTGGGCGACCAGCCTCAGTCTTCACGGGACGGGCAACCTGAACCTCAGCCTGACGTTAGGGGGAGGAAAGAGCAGAGCGTCAGTTCATCAACAGGCAGGACCCGTCTCATCTGCGCTCCACACGCTCGTGAAAAGAAACCTCGCCAGCCTATCCTTACCTTCTGTGCCTTGTTGATTCGCTGAGCAGCCCTGTTGTCTTTGGCCTTTTGCTAATAAGGGAAACAAAGTCACTTGTGTGGGATAAACAGCTTTGTGTTTGGGGGGGGCAGTAGACAACAGAATAACCAGGGTCACATTACATCGACTGCTACATGAAGCAGAAGTCACATTAAAAATGGACACTACATTGACTCTTGGATGCTCCCTAGCACTACATTCATGATATTATGATTATTTCACATGAACTCTAAGGTCGTGACAATAAGCGCATTACACCCACCAAAAAGGGAACCTTGTCAGCAGCCGGCACTTTCCTCCAGATCTTCATGATCTGTTTGCAACGGTTCGTCCAGTCTGTTGGAACACAAAGACAAACCAGTCAGCTTACCCTCCCCAAATCTCTCGTGCGGGGAGCATACAGGCAGTGCTGCAGGAAGCCCATTTCAAAGTTATCACCTGGGTAGTCCTGCTTCAGGTGGGGGAAGTTGATGTTAGCGTAGAGCACGGGGGAAATGGTTGACAGCTCTCCCAGCTCCTCGTCCTTCTCCCAGCGTTGAAGGCTGCGCTGGTTATAGGAGAGGCCATCACCTTCCGCTTCGGTGGGGGTCGGAGGTGTGGCTGGTGTGGAGGGGGTTGCCCAGGGGCTCTCATCTCCCTGGTCTGGGCTGAACAGCTCCCCCCGGTCTCTGTAAACACAAATGAAAGACTTAAATGACTGCCCAGAGACTGAGTAACAGTCCAGCACATTTACTCAAAGTAAACAAAGGTCAGACAGTAGCAGTGATTCAGGCACATAGTAGAGCAGGTGGGAGAGCACTCTTCTTTTATTCTTCCTAAATCCTTCCTTAAGTCACAATAGAAACCAAAAAAAACGCATCTTAGTGCTTCTCTCTCTTTTTCAGGGTATTCCTTTAAAAACTAAAAGGTCTATTTGGTAAAAGGTAATTCAAGTTTGTCTCGTGAATATCGAAGTGCATTTCCATAGGGTCGTCTTACCGCACATCAAAGTACGAGGACTGGGAGAGAGGGGGGAAGGTCTCCATGACACCCGCAGATGGCAGGGACCCTGGCAGAGAAGCACCTGTACCACAGTTGAAATGGCAAAGTCCCATTAAGGCTCATTCACTTGGAATCATAACAGGCAACGACAATTTGCTCAGTGCAGCGAAGGAAGAGAGTAGGGAGTGATGGCTGAATAAAGTTTCATGAACCATTCGCTGCAATTTTTCACCCCACAAGATGGCAGTCTTGTTTTTTTTTGGGGCATACTTTGAACCCTTTTTTTTTTTTTTTTTTTTTTTTTTAAAGAGCACCACCTAGTGAGGTCAGAATATGCAACAAATGGTTCATGAAGCTTCATTTAGCCATCAGGATAGAGCCTTCAGATTGCCCTGTCGAAGCCAACTGGAAATCTTTTAACTTTGCACCAGAGTACAAGCCAAACACCTCCCTCTTTTTCCCACATTCCCAAAACTTTAACCTAGACAGCCTTCTCGTGAATTCCATTTTCCTCGGGATCTGATTTTCAGATTCCAATACAGTGGTACCTCGGTAACTCACTAGAAGTCGAATTTCTTGAAAGTGGAACAAACCAGTTTGACCTAGAAATCGATCTGAATGTCACAAGTCGAACCGTGAATGCTGACCTAATATAAATTGTGCGTGCCAGGAAATGAGTCATACTACAATGCAATTCTTACTTGAATGCCTTCTTCAAAGACTGGATGATTAACCAAATAAAGCAGCGCAACATTACAGTAACAATAAATAAACCACTAACCTGTACTATCAGAGCATTTATGTCACTTATTTAAATGATATTTTACCTGGTAAATTAACTGAAAACCAGTTCTCACTGCTTTACATGATCTTCGGGAGAAATAGCAAATTACGCATCATAACTGCCTTGGATACAAACGTCATGCATGTAACTAAACTCTTCAGCCAATAAGGGCAAAGGTGTGTTGTCACAGAGGCAGTTCCAGTTTGTGCAGCTGGGTAACCATAATGCATTGCGTCAGGATCAGAATGCGTTGCTTTAAGCCAGCGCTGTAAGCAAGTCGAACTCACCCAATGACCGGACTATGGAAACAAACTGAAACGCGAACTTAATACAGAGGACTAACGACGACAACCAGGGGGCGTGGGACATGGAAGGAGCAGATGATCGAGGGGTATCGAGGATGTTGGGATAAGATCTTTAACGTTTTAGAACCCATTAAGAAAAAAATGCTCTTCTTGTTTTAACCTGTTCATTTTCTGTTCAAATGTCCCATAGACAGCCAGTGATGCACCTTTGTGTCATATCCTGCATTAACTTTCCCACCAATTAAAAACATATTTAGGTGTAATTTTGGGGGGCCGGGAACCAGTTAATTGGTTTTCCATTATTTCTTTATATGAAAAAGCAAGTTTTTTTGCTTAGCCGGACACTTACAATTAGCCCAGACCATCTTAAATCCGCCAAATAATCCGATTAATCATGAAATCCAATTGTAGCCCGGTTAACCGGTAGCCATTGTTAGCAATATCACTTGATAACACATCACGCGTGGTGCTTTACATATAAAACTCCGTAGCAAAACGTCCACAGAGAAGTTGGACGGTATAGTGTGTGCGACTGATTTAATGAGCCACAAATGAGTAGTAGTGCTTAAACAGGATAAAACTACAACTTTCCCTTCTGTTGATAAAAGGTGCAGCCATCTTGGATTCTGAACTCGGGATCCTCTGTGCTGCTCTGAGATATTTCTCGGATCTCCGAGAAACAGGAGCGCACATGTCATCACTTCCGGCTTCAAAACTCGTAAATCAGAGTTCCCGAGGGCAAATGGAATGCACGATTTGCTGCACACCCCCCACACCATACCTGGAGGGAGGCTCCTCTGCGGCAGCCCACCGCGGCTAAGCTCCACCTTCACAGGCTCCATGATGGATGCAACGTCACCCTGCAAGGTCCCACCTACAGAGGCACCCTCAGTCACACCCAGTACCTTCCGGAAAAACTGCTCGGTATCTTGGCTCTCTACACCCTGAGGAAGCCCTGGAATGGAAGAATTTTTTATATATTTTTTTTAAATAAATTAAACATGTCCACATTCTAATGTACGACATCCTTTCGGCATAATAAGACAGCTTTTTCAAAGGCAGACCTTCAGACTTGACTGTCCCGGGGGTTTGGGAGTCACTGGCAGTCTGGTCTTTGGGAAAGGGAGACGGCCCAGCTGCTCCTGAATCAGCAGAAAGAAGCACAACGCCAACTTAAGGTTTCAGGAGAATGCTAATGTACAATCTTCCTGTATATTACATCAAGCCCTCCTGTGCAAGCCCACCTGCCCCCGCTGCCAGAGCCTCCGCACTGGGGCCGTTCTCCTGTTTCAGTAGTGGGTCACTGTCGTCTTTGGTTTCTTCTGTAAGGAAGAAACGAGGTTTCATGGATTATAATATGCATGCACGCAGATCATACGTGTAGGCTGACATCACTCCCTGCCGCAAACACACCTGAGTCAGGGGCCACAACCTCAGCGCCCGGCTCCCCGGTAGCAGATGCCGCAGGGCGGGGGAGACGGATGGCAGGCTGAGTCTGTTTCTGCCCAGGAGGAAGCTGCAGAGCTTTCTTACTGAGATCCAAGAGCGTCTTCCCAAAGAAGGCCTCCTGCGGATCGACGAGAGCACTTTGTAATGCCTAAAAGGGCTCAGATTCATGACAACGTTCAATGATGAGGGAACACGGGCGAATCAAACCGCTCGCTCTGACCTGGAGGTACACTGGGAACATGTCTTCCAGCTTGCTTTTCTTCCTGCCTCTGCGCTTCTTGGCCTGTTCCCCTTCCACCTCGGCCGCTTTCAGGTCAGGCGGACCGTCCACAGGGGTGTCTGGGTGGGACGCTTCACACACATATCCAACAAACTTTAACACCACAACCTCTTCTCCTACAAAGCCCACTCCTCCCATGAAATACCTTATAGAGCAGCGTAATGGAAATGACCCTGCAGCTAGCTACAGTGTCATTACTTGCCTTCCTCTGCAGTTCTCTCGGGGGGCTGCCCGTCGGCTGCCCTCACGTCCACCGACGGCTGGATCAGCCCCTTCTTTGCCCTGAAGTTACACTTTCTCTGCCGCACCATGAATCCACCAATACCTGAGGTAGATAGGCCAGGTAATTTGCAGGCACTCCCTCACACATTCCTTGGGGAGAGCTCCGCAGGCTTTACAGCAAACACCCTGCTGGCCCTCTCACCTGGTCTGTACGGCTTCCTCTTCCTCTTCTTCCCATCATCAGCCTCCTCTGCCACGCCCTTCATCCCATCTCCATCACCAGCAGCCTCTATGCTGTCTTCAGGTCCCAGGTCCCGCTCAGGGCTCCCTGGGGCCTCTGGTTTGGGTTCACACTCCATGGCCTCGCCCCCACCTACAGGGACATGTACAGATGGATGCTGAGCTCTCATGGATAATAAATACCACATAATCTAAAGTAGCCAAATTCACCAAGAAAAATAGTCGTCATTCCTGACTAAGTCCTTGTGGAAAACAACAAACTACACCAAAGCAAAAAACAATAACATTTTGAGGGATAGCCAGCATGGATTTAGGAGAGGTAGATCCTGTTTAACAAATCTGTTGGAGTTTTTTGA
>JABFEA020000110.1:7984368-7995618 GCA_019775915.2 Cyphomyrus plagiostoma | reverse complement strand
GGGAACCAATTAATTGGTTTTCCATTATTTCTTATGGGAAAAATTCGATCAGAACTCGAACTTTTTAGGATTTGATCTGGAGTCCGGAACGGATTAAGTTTGAGAACCAAGGTACCACTGTAGTTGATAAATGCCATTCAGAATCACAAATTCATACGATCTAAAGTACTGTACTCCCCTGAAGTTATATTAAAAATTTAAAAGTATAAGAGCATAAATCTGGAATTTTCACCCATTAACTGTAGTTTTGCTCCATACTAACTTCAAGAACATTTCTAACCATGAGGTTAAAATAACACCTGTTCATACCAAAACTTGGAGACCCGTACCTGTGGCTGCTCCCCTGACAGACAGCTGCTCCGCAGACCGTCCTGGAGTCTCCAGGGATGGTTCTTCCTCCATTGGGGTTTCAGGCTCTGCTGCGACTCCCGTTTCCGTCCCTGCTGTGACTCCCGTTTCCGTCCCTGCACGCCAGAGAGCCGCCTTCTCATTACACACAGCTGACAATCTTTAAATATTTGCCTCCCACTTCCACGCCTCCGCTGGGTGACGCTAGGCTGCTCCGTTCTGTCTTGGAGGAATCCAGGAATCCACTCCAGAGAAGCGAAGAGGCACCCTTACCCTCTTGCACAGGTGGTCCAGCGCCGTCCCGGGCCTCTGACGGGGTCTCCACCTCGACCCCCGCCTGACCGGCTGGCAACACTGCCGTAACAGCAACCACCTGTGCCGGCGGCAGTGGGGGCTCTCGGCACAGGGAACAGGTGTATTTATCTTCCGGAGGATCCGACGGAGAAGCACACCCGAGGTGCACCATCCTTATGGAAAACCACGACAGCCATTAGAGAGAAACAGCAATCATGTAATCGGAAACTACAAAACATCAGGAAATTATAAAATGTAAAATACACCAAAAACAAATTCATTGAAAAAAGAAAAAGAAAAAAAGATTGGGATGAACGGAACATTAATTTATTCAGACTAAACTGCAATTAACTACCATTAAACTGGCAGCAACCTCCCTGACAAAGCGACCGAGATTGAGGTGGAGGTGCAGTCTCAGTAGGTGGGGCCCGGCTCACCTGTGACACACGGAGCAGCGATGCAGGACAGCCGAGGGACCGGCCTGCCGGCCACAGACGGCACACTCAGCCACGGCCAGCTGCTGGCAGCCGTCACACACTGTGTAGTTCTCGAACCACTGCGTGGAACATGCCAGGGACAAGCCTCGCGCCCCACAAACACTGCAGATCCGGCAGCGCTGTACATGGGGGGGGTGGGGGAGGAGAGACCACCAGTTATTGATCTGCCATCTCGTCTACGACCAGCCATCTAACCAAGGAGAGTTAGTGAGGCGGGATGGGGGACACTGGGCTCACCCTGCACTTCCAGGGGTCAGAGGGCAGGGAGTCCATGGCCGGCTGCAAGCAGAATGTGTGGTAGCCCTTATCACAGGCCTCACACACAAGCATCATGGAGTCCTCCCCGGGCTGCCTACAATGGGGCACGTAATAAGACCGCTTTACCATGTGACAGGAAGTCCCGTATACGCAGGGGTACTCAAGTCCCGCCCAGCACCTCACCTGCAGGTCTGGCAGACCTTGCACTCGGGGCACTGCCAGCCGGAGCGCTGCAGCGGGGTGGCACTGATTTCCAGGCAGCCGGCGTGGTAGTGCTGCCCGCAGCCCGTGCAGAACAGCAAGCCAGGCAGCTCCCCCGCCGAGTCACACACTGCGCAACGTGCCTCCTCGCCCGCTGCGGGGGGGGGGGGAGAGATGAGGCCTTCAGAGACACAGGCAGACAGCAGAAAACCCCACCCTTCATATGCCGATCGCAGAGTGGTCACCTATCTCCGTGGCCAGGTCTATGTGGTCCAAGCACAATAGGGCCAGTAGCTTCATGGACTGAAATGACCCGCTCGCCGCCGAGCAGGGGAAGTGGTAAAAGCGTGAGCAGCCCCCCGCCTGGCACCGAATGGTAGCACCCAGCCTATTACAGTATTCACATCGCTGGGGGGGGACAACAGGGAAAGCAAGAGTGAGCCCAGGACACTAATCAATCATCAATCAATCCTGTCACACTGTACCCCATGTCATAGGAGCATTCCAGAACGATCGGCTATAACAACTAAACTTCCAGTGACCGGTCAGCTCCAGGGTGCTGTCGGGAGTCTGAAGGCCAAGGGTCCCCCACGCCTGCCTGGCCCCCCTCCTGCCCGACTGACCTGTTCTATCCCTGAGATGATGGCCTTCTCCACACCCTCGAGCTCCTCGCCGTCTGCTGCTCTCACTCCATCCGACCACATGGCGCACCAGTGGTGGACCCAGCAGTGCCCTGGACAACAGAAGGCGGCGGCCATTAGCAGGAGGACAACGCGGCTGCACATATACAAAAACTGAAAGGTCAGCAAACTGCGACCCGGAAACAATCCCTGCACCCACCTGCACCATCGAAGAGACCGGCGGCAGCAGTGCCGTCGGGAAAGCCCATGGTGGGCAGGTCGTCAGTGCCCGGCTCGGGGGTGGAGGCGCCCTGGGCCTCCAGAGGCAGTTGGCCAGGGGCGGCACTGAAACACCGGAGCTCTCGCTGCCCATGCAGACTGCGCTCGGCACAGCCGCAGAGTGCACACATGCGGGCGGCCTCACTGTGCCGGCAGACATATGGATATAACCATCATGTGACAGACAGACCCACCCACACACCAGCTACACAAAGATGCATCCATTCAAACCCCAAAGCAAACTGATGAAAGACCACCCTGCCTACAACAGAAAAACAGGCAGGCTGGACACTGGACACAGAATATATTTCACAGAAATCAGAAAAAAAATACTTAACAGGAGTATATACAATCACTCTGAATTTACAGTACATTATCTGTCATAGAATGTAAGGTTGATAAAGTACTTCAATAATCCCTTGTTGCCATTAAAGGAGCAAAAGGAATAAGAAGTCATCATACAGGAATTTACCTAGGCACAAGAGATGTGTCCTCTGACGCCCTTTGAGTTTCCTCCCTGGGTGAGGGGGCATGGTGCTCCTCCTCAGGGAAGGCACTGCCCTTTGGAGAGACGTTGTCGTCGGCTGAAGGACAAAAAACAGATTGGAGCAACAACAATCTTAAAAATCAGCACACAGAGAAACAAAACCTTCCATGTACTGCACGGATAAAGTATTTCTCACGCTTTGGAACCACAGCTAAATATATCAAACGTTGAAGGAGTGAAGAAAAAAAAAGCACAGACCATGTATGGGTGATAAGACTACAGCCCAAAATCACACTGTACGAGCCCCACATTTACCAAGCAAGCAACCTCCCAAAGTCTTAAATTCCCAGAGGTTTCAGAAATTGCCGGACCTGCAACTTTCAAGATATGCTCCAGCAATACATCTAGAAGAGATTCTAAAATCACACAACCTGACAGCCATTGATTTGTAATTCTATAGTATACCATGTACCGATTTCCCAGAAATAAGGTAGCAACAGAAGGCCTGTGTGGTTTATCTGTTGCAGATTACAATGTCCTTTAAGGAAAGATCTGGTAATATTATGATCACAATTCCACAGGCTTATGAATGATAAACGATGATAAACCTGCCAGTAAAGAAGCTTCTACTAGCTGACAGCTTAAACTGTAATTGTTCTGTGTGAAGGATTTAATTTATAAAAGATGTACCACTGGATATACGTATTTACAGGCACCATATGTAAAAGACCGAAAGTGTTTTTCTGGCAAAGGGATTAAGAGCAAAACACAAAAAAAAACAGTCTGTGGAGGTCTGAGGTGTCAAATCAATGGCAAATCTAACGGAATACAAACTCCTGCACATAATGAAAGTTCCAGTACTCAAAACTTGAATAACTATAAACGCACCTTCTCACCTCTTACCATTATTATTACCAATGACTGTAAACAACATTCCACTTATGATCATTAGCTATACCGAACACATTTAGTAAATTTATAAAAATACATATAAAAAAAGTTGCATACAATCTATTGTTTACTGCCATCTTATGGCAGCTTTGGAAATAAATCATACAGAATGCTCAATGTTTTAAAGATCCCGTTTTAATAACGATCTGTAATTCAGCAATAAAATCATATATGTAGGTATCTAGTTTGATACTTGAATTACATGCATTTAGCATGAATTAATTTCTGGAAAATAACTCTAAAGCTATACATATTATGAAAAACAACTAGATAGACAATACAGCAAAGCTTAAAAAACAAGCTGAGCACAATTTCTCTTACCTAAGGAAGGAAAGTCACAGTTCAAAAAGAATTATACAGATAGAAAGATCAGGTCTTTAACCAAAAGACAGACATACAAAACAAGGCAAGGACCAATAAACAAAGGCAGGAGAAAACACATTCAGCTGCACTCACCTAACAATTTCTGAAAAAATTAAGCAGCAATGAAAATTTGATTCAAGATTTGCTTTGAGCTAGATTATATGTTACATTATTTCCATAATATCGCCAAATCGCACAAGGATGACTCATGACTGTCTGCTTACCTGCTGCTTCAGAATCATTCTCTTCGCAGTTAGACTTCTGCTCGTCCATTCCTTCTCCCTACCTCGATCTCTTTGAAAGAGACCTGAAATAAAAAAAACAAATGTGTGAATGAAGGCATGGGGTATTTGAAAATTCCGACTAAAAGTGATAAAATTACGCATTAACGCCAGTATCCAGTAACTTGTCCATCCACATGTGCACAATGCACAAGTCACAGTAAAGGACGCAACTACATACCACCAAACTTCTCTCTTATAAACTTTAAACTACTCGTATGCGGGTTAAGGATCCAGGAGTTCCACAACTTTTAACTTTACCTGCATGACACCAATAAAAGTTTATGAACAACAAAAATGCCAATTGCTTTGAAACAACCTACATTGTATCAACAAAAAAAAAAATCTTCAAAAGCAACCCAAATTTACTAAATACCCTCGTTTCCCTTTAGACTAACTAAATCAACAAGCCCTCAACAAAAATTCATTTCCATCTATGTGATTAACATGCAAATAAAAACAAAGTTTCAATTTTTTTATGAAAAACAATTACATCAAACACAAACCGTGGTAAATAGTGTTCAGTCGTCCATTTTCGCTGTCAAACTTTGCCAAGCACTCACAGCAAGCCGACTAATTAGAATTCTCTGGTATATTCAAAGCCGGCGAAATCATCACTTAACCGCGTTAAAACACACATATACGGTCGCTAGCTAATTCCTAAAACTCGGTGAGACCACACTAGGCTGCAAGATTCCGCAAACTACTGGCTCATGGCAGACAAACAGTTCGTTACGCGTTTCATACATTTCCCGATACAACTTTTTGCTACTGCTATGCGCCAACCATCGCTCATAACAACTTTCTAATGACTCGCACAGGTAAGATTTTAAATGTTGCTCTCTTTAAATAAAACTATACCCCCAAGCCAGATACACAAAAGACAATACAACTTCCGCGAAGCACACTTCCTGTACGCACGAGACGTCGTGCTGAAACACCAGCGTCGCGTGGAATCGTTCCTAGACCGTTTACATGACACGCAAACTAACGCGACTATTCAGTGGTTGACTTGCACGGCTACGGAGTCTGAGATGCTGATTATCGTTCCTAAAACCTAAATATTTTAGAACTTTATTACAGACAAAAATATATTTACGTTAGTTGGCGGACTCTCCAAGTTATCTACGTAATTTCACTGACCCTAAACAGTAGGGCAAATGTGGATGGGTTAAGTTCATGTGTATTTTTTGAGGGAAAATCGCATTTACTACGTGTATTCTATTCATTTTATTTACTTCGACTGGAGCGTTGTGGTTCAACATCTGCTATAGGAAAAAAAACGCCTCTAACGCTCGCGAAACAGCTTAAATTGTGCCACAAGTCTTATCGTAGCATTCAGTGCAGGTCAAGGAAGCACACTTCTACGGCTTCACAAATGAAAGGTGACATCCCACAAACACACATGTAGACTGTAACTGCCTTCACTGCGCTTGATTTACAACTGCATTTCCTCCCACTGCAGGAGACCGTTTTAGAGGGGAAGTGGCCGTTTTAAGCCCCTCAAAGAGCACGAATCGATTCATTTTCCTGCGACAACATAGCCCGAAATTGGTTACGTCGTCAGTCATTTGGGTCCTTCTATAATAACATTTAAAAGTACCGATTACGCACAATATTCTAACAAAATATTACTGACCGTTATAGTTTCATAATTGAAATGTGTAATAGTTTTCTATAATCTCTACGGTTTAGCACAGATCTCTATATGGGATTATGGAAAAAGAATTATACTGGAAACGTGCAGTTGTACTCCAATAGGTTATCTTTTTGGCAAATATTCTAGTCCTCTGATTACCTATTTGAATTTTCTTCAGGGGTTTATTCCTTATGTTTTTTTGTTTGTTTGTTTTTATTTACAACATGTTCGCCAGATAAACATGCACCGGGAAGACCTCTAATTCTGTTTTTCAGATGTCAAGTTCGTCTCCTCTTAAATTTAAATAAGTAGGTAAAAAATGATCAAATTTCTGCGCGAATACAAACTGACTTTTAATGGTAAACTTGAAATGTTTCTGCTGTCAAACGTTTTACCAAAAATGAATGGTTGATTATTACCATAGGTCGTAAATGATACATTTCTGAAAGATTCCTTAAAGTCCTCTGCCTGAGACAAATATTGGATGGTGGATAATTAATTAGCTATAGACCCAGTAGGTCGGATACCAATCAATGTCGATTGGACTGAATGTAATTTCCCTTTGAATAATGCACCGGCTTTGTTTTCATAAACGACACGAGTGAATTGACTAAACCAATGTATCTTCGGTAAGTAAATGACTATATACACAAAGATTTCGCGTCTTAACAAAACCCCACTATTTGTATTGCAATAGCCAATAAACAGCAACTGATTACACCGCCTCTCTCGAGGCTAATTGCGAGTAATGAACTTAACCAGCTAAACTACTGCCTGGTTTCGCTAAATGGGAAAACCGTAAATGTGACCCGCCATCGGTCAAGTGCTATTCATCTACCGTCAAATCTGTTGTCTTTTTTTTAAAAAAAGTTATTGCCATTTTGCAGTTTAGGCTAAACAGGAAAAAAAGCGTTGAAATAACTCCACCCACGATATATGGTGTCTGAATATACGCAACGCTTGTTTTACCTAGCAAACTAACAGCTTTCTGCGTTATCAGAATGTTTGCACATGGGTATATTGATAGGTAACATGAGACGGCATGGTTCAAATGTAATTAAAAATGTAAACATTTCTTTTTTTACGTGTGTCGAAGCCAATGTCAGTCTTTGCTAACTGCACTGAGCTTAGGCCGTGGGTCGAGCTGCAGCCCCGCATGTTTCACGTTTGGCGAAGCTCGGTCTAGATCTAAAACCACAAAAAGGCGCCGTTTAGTAATTACTTTAACCAAGTCAAATGTAAGGGTCGGTAGGCAGCGAAGCCCCCCGCTGATGCCGCTCCGTCATTCGGCTGGGGCCGACCTGAGGCTGGGACACGGCGGCGTCGCAACCGCCAAGTTACCCCGCCGATTCTTATACCCGCTCCGCACTTTGTATGACTAAATTTTCAATTTTGCATTTCGCCATATTGCTGCATATTAAGTTTATCGGAGAGGCCGCTACGGATGTAGTTTCATAGTCCATGGGGTGTGATGGCAAAACTTTCCGTCAGAATGTGCCAGCAGATAAAGTGTAAATTTAAAATTGGAGTTCGGTGTTTTTTTATAAGCTGGACAACAGGCTTGTAGGCCAAATGTTTGGGTGACAGAATAACAAGTCGCTCCCAATCGATCGAGAAACAGCGCCTCAGGTACGTCGCCGGTGTTGAAATTGGAGCGAAGTGGCGCTTCGGCGATGACGGGGAAGCGCTCGCTGCTTTTTTATCTTTCAGTTTGTAATATTTAAGTTTTGCAAAGTAGTCGGGCGATTCAATATCACCCGAAACAAGTTTCCATGACTAAACT
This sequence comes from Cyphomyrus plagiostoma, assembly GCA_019775915.2. Taxonomy (NCBI): domain Eukaryota; kingdom Metazoa; phylum Chordata; class Actinopteri; order Osteoglossiformes; family Mormyridae; genus Cyphomyrus; species Cyphomyrus plagiostoma. Next base: position 7,987,617 of record JABFEA020000110.1, on the reverse strand, counting down.
AGCATGTTCGGAAACTGGAGATTTTCAAAGTTAAACTGCTACGGTTACTGCGCGTAAAGAGGTAAAAAATATTATATCCTTTATAATCGGTGTTACCCAGCTTGTCGGAGTTCAGACTTAGTTTAACTAGAGATCAACGATTGGAGAAGAGACTGGTTTAATACGCCGAGACCCGATATGTGTCTATCCACCCTGTATAAACACGCACTTAAAATTGATGCGAAAGCACCGGGGTTCGCTAACCCGGGGACGGAAGACACTGTAACACTTAAGCGATTAGTTTCTACAGGCAAACTCACCTTATTTTTATTATTTTTTTTTTACAGTATCCGTATGTCTTCGTACATCAGAACATTCCACCGAAGATAAATCGCCAACACGGCGGCTCGCATTTGTGCTGATGGCTTTAGCTCGATCACCGCACGAAGCAGAAAAGTGGCAGATGGATGTCCAGCGAATATGATGTCCTCCACGCCGGAGTCCAAACACAACTAATCCCCGCAATCTCTGATCTCGATGTCCTAGATCGGTCGAAGCTGTGTCCGGCAGCTTGCAATAACAGTGTTTTTTTTTGTTGTGCTCACGTTATGCAGACGCTTGTCCCCCCTAAAACACTTCTAAGGCCGAACAAAAAACCGCTTCTCTGAAAATGGGTTATCTTTTGCATTTACCACAGATTGTATGGAAGGGCATTTAACCTTCTTGCCGTGCTGCCAAACTTCAGTTTAATATCCCAGTCCCCCCACTCGAATAGACTGGCTTGTTCCGTCTACTTGCCTGGTGGCTCACGCGTTGCGAAAACTGTGATGCGAGCTAATGGGAATTTTTTTCTTTTCCGCCGCTCTTGTTTTGTTTTGCATAGCATAGCATGCTAGCACCTATATGGTTTACCTATGTTTACTAAGACAGTATTTTAATTTCAACGAGAGCAAAAGTGGAGATTTGAATAACAGAGAGGGGAATCTGTAAGGGAGGCCATTTTGACCACTGAGAAATAAACTCCCATGGGCGCCACTTTTTTATTCGAACATATGCTTACAACACAAGAAATACACTATTTTAAACAAAACTAAGAACGAAAGACGCAAACCGTGTCTAATTTATACGATCCCACTTCTCATACTTCCAGATTATCTTGTGTCAAAATTCTGTTAGCTTTTTTGTCCTCGCCAGAGATAAAAGCAGTAGATGTTTAGAACTGTGGAACTTGAGGAAGGACACATCTTGCAAAACGTTGTTAGATTGGATATTAAGCGGCAGCCCCAAGAAAAGGCCAGAGGAACCGAACGAAAGTGACGTTTTAATTGGACATCATCGGCAACATTTTTGCATGTTACACAGAGATTAAGGCGGGATTTCATCACGTATAAACGCTTCACTTGGGGCTGTTAGCTGGGTCTGTATACAGTCTCTGCTCGTAATATGGCCATTGCACCTCAACGAGTAACTGTGGTCACCACTACACATTCGTACTACGTTTAATGTATGCTACTTAAGATCCTTTATCGACGAACATTTCGTGGCACCATTCACACGATCATAGATTCATCCACCACCTTCCCCGATCATAATCGGAGTATGCACACATCGATTTTCTGTTATTAAAACAGTACATTAAATTGTAACGTTCTGCTTAATTTGTTTTACGTTGTAGCATTTACTCCTTGGTTGTTTCTAATAATAAAAAAGGCCTAATTTAATAAATGAAAGGGCACAACGATTTAGACGTTCATTTACATCATGCAGTGAGGTTTGCAACCATTCTTTTCCTGGCCACTGCACAGTGATACGTTTGTGCGTGTGTATGTCGGGGGAGGGACATGGGGTAGGTGGAATGCTGGTAAAACGATAAACAGGTCTTGTCAATCCTATAGGAAAAGTGAAATTGGCAGGCAAGTCGGCGCCCCATCAGGGCACCACCACAATTGCCAAACAATTTCGCTTCGTCTCAAATGGGGGGCGCCGGCGATGATGCTCGCCTAGGGCTCCACATTGGTTAGGTCGGGTATTGATGGCAAACATAAGCAGAGAGGCTTTAAATGGAATAAACCCTGACACTGGAGATGAACACTTTTCGGATTTGGGACTAACAAGTAGGTCTCAATAAAATGGGGCACTATTGCATCATTAGGTTTGTTTTTATCTTGAGAATACACAAACATTTAAAAAATGGGAGCCCACAAGCAAATGGTTGAAATCAAAATATATTAGCCGACATTAAGTTTGTTTACGTATAGTACACTCACGGGAGGTGGATAACGTAAACCCCACATGAAAACGGGCGTTGAAGCAATTTAATGATAATTTTTAACGAGGCTACAAAGGTGAGCCATTAAGATGAATGCTAATTATAAGCCTTAAAAATATATCTGAAAAGTCAAAATTTTGAGGCTTCGATCATAAAAACTGAAAAAAAAATTTTAATGCATTAAGGGGAAATCTTGGCAGTGTATTCTAAACATGGACAAACTTCGTATAAAGGAACAGGGATTGTGACATGCAGTTGGGATAACAAGACTCTTGCTAAACATCACAAAATATGGCCCAAAAGTGCTACTGAGTTGAATCACCACCTCGATCTGTACGTTGAAAGTTTCTGGTTCTGCATTTGGAGAAAACCAAAGGACAGTGCTTGTTGGTATGGACAATAATCTCCTGCGTAATCGAGGATGTTTTCAATGCAGAGTTGCCAACTTTGGTCAGCTGGTTGGCGTGAGATTTTCAATTCGAGACAAGTCTACACACGTATTTACACGTATATAACAGTTTTATTACGTTGTGAATAGTCTGTAGGGTTTGCAAACTGCCCCAATGCTTTTGATGTAGCCAATTTTAGGTTTAAAATGGATTAATAGAGATTCACCGTAAGATTTTTTGCTGTGAGTGTTTCAGCTTGAAAGCGTGAGTGTCACGCCAGATGCGTCAGAGTTGTCAACCCTGTCAACGTCTTTAAAAATTAGTTACCTTTGGATATTCATTTGTCTTGCTTGGCCGTATATACATAACTTCTCTCTTAAATGCATTTTTGTTTAAATGTTTTTTTCCCCAAAATAGCATTATAGCTTGGCAACTTTACTGTTTTAGCCTGTGCATGTTCCGGTGTTATACGATTGGTACTTAAGCCTATATAGGCTATTGGCGTTTGCTCGACGGGAGAATGACAGCAATGAAGTGGTAAATGGTAAATGGACTGCATTTATATAGCGCTTTTCTACTCTTCCGAGTACTCAAAGCGCTTTACAGTTCATG
>JABFEA020000110.1:7970892-7984268 GCA_019775915.2 Cyphomyrus plagiostoma | reverse complement strand
GTCAGAAGGAAGCGGGGCTTGAACCGGCAACCCTCTGGTTGCCGAACGATAGCACTTCCTTCTGCACCACCATCTTCCCCAAGTAACGTTTACCTGCCAAGAACTTTTCTTTATTGAAAGCTTTGATAACCATTGCTACTCAAGATTAAGTGTCTCCACATCGATTAGAACTAAATGATGATTTAATTATGTCTGTATTAATCCTGATAGTAATAACGCCTGTCGCCGCGAGACACTTTTGATTTGCTGTTCTCGTAGAAATCGATGACGTGCAGTATTCACAAAAACCGGAACAACAAGAAAAAGGGAGGGGCAGCCGGAGCCTTTTTTCAAAGTATGAGAATATATTAGAAGATAGAATTACAACGTATAAAGTCGAAGTCATGTGAGGCGTTCTGGATTGAAAACATTGAATGTAGCATACTGTAATTGATACATCGAGATTGAGCCGCTTTAAGCGATACACAAAAGGACAAAACCTAGAGTAACTGTCGAGGGCATTAAACGGTCTAAATATATACACCTTCTCTGTCTTATAGATCTTACTTCGTCGATTAAGGGCTGTCGGTCCGAAACTACACGACACCAAAGCGCTCACCCCTGTTTTAGCGGCGACCAATTAAATCACACCATTATATCCAAGAAACCAATTACATCGTAAATTCTGGGAGGTTGCTGGTACGCGTATTAGGACGTAATACCTCCTGTATGTATTTGATGTATCACTCCGCGCAGGATAACTCACTCCAATCGACTTTGACACACAGTTTATCTCATTGGAGAGTTTCGTTTCATCGATGATACAGAACTTTCGTTCATCCATAAGAAGTCAAATATCACATTTTAATAGAAACTGGTATTTTTAATTTATACAAAACGAAAAAAACGTAAATTGTTAGGTGAATGATATTCCCCCAGGTATAAAACACTTAAATTAAATATAATTTAAAGTGCCAGATTGTCATTGCTTGACTGTGCGTGCGTGCGTGTCTGTGTGTTTGTGTGTGTGTGATTACACAATGACATTTGTAGTATTACTAAATTGTTTCTATCAATTTCAACGTTTCCAATCGATTATCTATGATCTATATAAACATTACAATGGAGTTCGGTTAAAACTACGTCTGTGTTTCCTTAACGGTTGACAAGTCTGTTTAAAAATACGTGTTTTACCCTAAACACGGTGAAAGAAACTCATTGAAAATAGAAGTAGTAAAAAGAAGGGCTACTTTAAATACTATAATATGAATGATGACAGCAAATCCAACACAATTAACAATAGGCCTACACATTAAGAAATCGGATGATTGAAAAGAACACAGTTACGCACAGTCTTCCTATGAAAATCCTGTTTGATGCAACATTAATAAAAGAAAAGTATCGCATTATGTTTGAAATAGTGTACTTTTCAATAAAGTAGGAAACAATGTCTGCATACATGCCACGCCTTCTTGGAATTCGATTAACAATCAGAAACGCTCACACCTATCTTAGAGGGATTTTGAAAAGCATGATAAATTATACAAAAAGTAAGATATATATACATGTAGGCCTTGACTATATCCAAATAGCAAACTGGAATGAGAAATATATTTTATTTCATTTGCATATGACTAAATGTTTCCCTTGCAATGCATGATAATGCATTTTTTTAACTTAAAAGATTTTAAATGATTTCTAAGTAACAGATGAATGGTTGGCAGACCAGTGACTCACTACAAACTGAGCAGTTTAGGACTTTGAGGAATTTAACCTAAGGGGGAGGTAACTGAAGGCCCAATTAATATGGCATTCTCATCTTTACTTTGTTATTCATTAATTAGCCTTGACAACCTACTGGCTGAATGAACATGCATGTTTTGTTAAAGCACTGTTACCCTGTGTTAGGTTAACAGTTTTGGAAGATGGGTGGACTGATAGAGGTTTGCTACAGGAGTCATGCTCAGTCTTTGTTAGGAAATGTCCAGAGTGTGAAAAGGAAAAATAATAATGTCATAATGAATGTCCATACAGACGACAACTCAAACAGGGTTAATTAACAGCAGGACAGGAACAGGAGACACATAACCATGCACTGCGCCCTGCAAGGCCCCGAAATTGTCCACACCTGGTTTAATCAATAACTGTCACGAAGTTGGATGGGTGTTCAACAGAACTGCACGTCTGCAGCTGCACCTGCATCGTCTTGCAAACTGAATAGAAAAGTACTACGTAAAAATGCACATAATAAAGAGAAGAGCCTCTGTTATCCTTTCAAGATGACGCAGTTCGCGATGTCAGAGTTAACCAGCCATAAAAGCCATAGAAACACAGAGAACGCCCTACAGCCTAACCCATGTACCTTGTGATTTCTGAGTATTTAGGGGAAAAACACTTTCCCGATTGGTTGACGCCCCATCCCGGCTATTCCCCACCTCGCGTCGCAGCCTATGGACGGTATAGAATATGAATGGGGAAAACTGAAACTAAGAGATACGCAAGTGAATGCTGCCACAGCACTGAGCGTCAGAAAACGCCCCACTGCACCTGTTTCAGAAGGAAACAGCTTAAAACCGCAGATTCTGATACAGAATAGTGTTACTATTTTATACGCCCCTAGCATATGTTCTGTATTTCTTAGTCAGTAAATATTCAAATGCGTTTGAACAATGTTCATATACAGTATAGGCATACTTTTTTTTTAACGTTTTGCGTCTACTTTTGTAGAATTATTTTAGAGTACCAGCAAAAGAGCAGTATGTAGACTTTGATATACTTCTGTATTTGTATTTTGTAGATGTAGATCTGGCAATCTAACATCCGGTCCATGGTCCTTATTTTATTTTTAGTGCTAATCTTCGCAGCAAGTAATTTCTACTTTTGTCCTTTGATGCTTTTGGAGAACAAGGCTCCATTTTTTTAATGCTGTCTCATCTATAAAATCTGGCTTATTCGTTAGAGTATTTTACTACATTTAATCTTAAATGTCATATCATAAAATCTCTTGTGTTTTGTATCACAAAAGCAATTCATCTGTGCCGCAAATGAAACATTGTAAACTTCAGTCAAAGGCTTTTTTTAAACTGTCTATATTTGTTCGAGTCACATAACCCGCTATTGTGTTTGGCAAGCAAAAACCCTAGATGTCACAAAACAGTCATAAACGTTCTAACCCATCTGATTCGATTCTAATCGAATAAAAAAAGTGGATCAAACCCAGATTATACCACCACGTTGACATAACGGTACATGAATATGTCAGTAATTTATGATGGTGTAGTAACATCGGTCGGTAAATCTATAGGCTGCCGCCTCGGGCGCCAACTTCTGAGTAGGCGCCGACTTGCCATTTCACTGGCCTAGGGCGCCACATCGGCTAGTAGGAGTACTGTGTGCTAACCAAAGTGTACGAGATAGCTGCTTGAATTTAAACCTTAATTTTGACTTGACGCTAGAGGGCGGTAGATACTTACTGGTATGTCGTTTATAGCTCTAGATTGAAACGAAACCCAGTTTATTCTTAACAAGTTAAAGATTTTCAAATTATTTCAGTATTTTGATGGGTAGGAGCGCCCCGTTTTATCATGTAGGTAACTTATAACTCGATCAGTATTTGGGTATTTGTGATCCAAACAATTTGAAATAGTAGACTTTTGGTATCAGCCTAGATTTATGTGTGCAGTCCAACGTATTGGTTTGTTAGAGGTTGGCGTAATGTACGAAAAAAATAACACAACACTCACACACACGGGTTTGTATTTACATCTTTGTGGGTACTCTCCATTCATTTCCAAAGGGAAATCTCTAATCCCAACAATGACAACCTTAACCCCTACCCAGCCCTAACCTTATCCATAAGTAACCAAACAAAATACTTTTGGAATTTTTACTCTTTTGATTGCATTCACATATCTTTGTAGGCACCTGAAAATGGTCGCCACAACATCAAAATAACAAGTTTTGATTACATTGTAATATAAATATAAACATAATCCACACACACACACACACACACAGACACACACACACGTACCCACATGCACACACAGACACACACACACCCCACAACATGAAGCTTATGAAACATGTAAAGTTAAAATCTTCAGTTTCTTAAATGTGCATAGAAACATTGGTCTGTGTTTTTTTTTTTGTTTTTTTTTTTTTTGTTGGTGGTACATTTAACAATCCCATTCACTGTCATTCTTGAGTAGACAGTATACAAGGTTAGGCTGCATGAGGGAGGAATAGTGATGGTGAGCAAGTCTGAGATAACGCGGCAATGACGGGGTAGCATGGGAAACACTGGGGCATGCCTTGGTTTCTCATTAACTACTTTCTTTTCTGCTTTGTTCTCCAAGAGTTTAACCCTCCTTGTTCCAATGATGGTGCATGTTTTCAGATAACCCAAATCATACATTGTGTACTCGGCAGATATGTGTCACGGCCAAGGCATGATTATTGAAAATTGCATTGAAAAGTGCTAAAGCACAACAACTAACGGTGTAACTACTGAAAGGTTACACCAAATGGCGCGACTGTGACTCCATCAAAAAGATGAAAAAGCTGACAGATTCATACGAGTACAGCCTGGGACAAAATGTTAGAACTGTCCTTGAACAGGCCTTGACTGTATAGTAATATTTGATAGGGGCATTCTGATATAATTCAAAGCAGCAGAAGAATCAACATTATTGCTACAGTGAAGTTCTTGTATTTAACAACTGGAATATGAATAATGTAGCAAGTGATGTGATTGACCTTCAAGACACAAAACTCAAGTCTTTCTTAGCCTGTGATATTCACTTAAATGTTGTATATACAGTGTGTGTTGTACAAACAATAAGCTGAAATCACACAAAGCACTGAATATGAGCGTATACACAATCAATTGCTTGTAATTTGTAGAGGAGAAAAAACAGGCCTTTTTACAAATTAATTAAACTATTATTTGTTTTAATGACATTTAAAAAACACTGATATTACAAATATGTGAGACCATCATTAAGCTGAATAATTAAAATAGATATATTTATATATTATGATTCCAAGGTAAAAAAATAAAGTTTTTGTTGGTTCTAGCCCATTTTCATTTTAGAATAAAAATGCTGATTTTACAAATTATATCTTTCCCTTTTAGTTCTTAATTTCAGATAAGCACAAGTATGAAATGACGATTATGCTACTGAAACAATTTGCTGGTGTTTAATGTAGAAAGTGGAAGCTTCTGGAAATGCACAATTGATTTAACGGGCATATGGACCATAAATCCAAGAACACATGAAAAGTACATTATCATTGTCTCCAGTGTCATGTACTGTGATTGGCTACACAGACTGAACCATCAGCGCCCCTTCCAGGGCCTACTGTTGTTTGGCACTGGAATTTGCAAATGTAAATATGGTACAGAATTATAAAAATAAGCAGAAGCATAGTGAGAAGATAAATATGCATAATTGTATGTAGGTTCTGTATGTATACTGGCTCTGATAGAGAAGGACCATGGGCAATCAACAGAAGGTGATCCTTGGACGCGCTGGTTGTAGACTATATTTGAGCAAACCAATAAAAAACAAACAGCAGTGGATATCATGGGTCCCTACGGGTGGAACTTCTCTGGATTCAGAATAATACGGGCCAAAAAGTGAAGTACCCTTGCATACCAGTGGACTTTCCATCCCTTGTGTGAGACACCATTATAGCAGGTAGCCCCGTGAATACCCTCGGTAAATGGTACAGCCTGACTGCTCAGGCTATCTGGACTATTCCATGTCCAGTGTTCAGGGGGGCTGCTGAAGCCCTGGTTGCCCACAATTTTGCTGAGACTCTGACAAGCGTGACAATGGGTGAGGTTCTCAGAGGAATCTTGGCGAGCTGTTATCGTGTTCCCTCCTACGATGCTCCTCAGCCTCACGAGCTCGGTGAGAGACAGCAGGAGCCTCAGTGGCCCAAAGGCCCAGTGGGCCAGCTGGTGGTCATCAATGGCCGCATAGCTGGAGGCCAGGACCCCTTCCACAAAAAGGGTGCCATGTTCTGTCAAAGGTGCATAAACCCCCCTTCCTTCCTCCACAGATACTGAGATGATCCGGGACGGTTTCACTCCTCCACCCTCCCCCTGGATAAGGACATAATGCCCTTCCTTTGCCCTGCTCGCAAACTGGGCCTGGTACTCTCTTGGGTGGAGGGTGCCATTTGGGGCAATAAAGATGAGGTGGGAAGAGGTTAGTGTGAGCCTGTGACCATGCTCTGTGTTCAGAACTAAGAACTGGACTCTGCTCTCAGAGTCATGATGTAGGAAGAGCAGAACTTGGCTAAACACCACCTGGCCCAGTCCAGATAGGGCCAGCACTTTGTCTCCTGGCTGAAGGGTAGACAGAGCTTTTCTTCCCCCACCCATAACATCCACCTGCATCCAGCCTGGGAAACAGCCCCCTTTCTCCACTGTCACTGAGTGATCTGGGGGGATAAGGAGAGAGGACATATGGAAAATGGGAAAAACAAAGAATGATCACTTTGATTTAACTCTCCTTCATTCTGTAGTTCCGATTTTTTTTGTGTGTATGGATGACATTTCACAACGTGAAAAAATCACAGGATGATGGTTTGTAACATGTAGGTAGTCAACCCTGATCCAGGAGTCCCTGTATCCAGCAGGTTTTCTATCCTACCTGATGAGTTACTATCTGCCTGATTTCAGGTGTAGTTCACCAGAGACCAGCTAGGATGTATAAACCACTTCAGGGTCATGGCTGCTTAACCTGGTCAATAACTACAATTATTGCAAGAAATTATTTTGTATGCAACTATTTTTAAGGAAAGTCGTTTTCCAGGTTTTTGTCTGTTCTTCTTTTGTTTCTCCACATAGTTACTTGTCCATATCCTTATGGCCTCTGATCTCTACTACTCCAACATCTTGGGCAGGCTATGATGCTGTATATTTAATAATTTATCGGCACACATGTGCCATTAAACACGGTGGATTTTTTTATCGCTAGGATTCTTTTGTCCATACAGAGTGGAGAAGGGTCACATTGTTTTTTTCACTTGACTTGAGGAATGTGTCAGGTGACCGTCATCAGCAGACTCGGGCTCTCACCTGCCTTTACAGAGCAGTGCACGTGAAACTTCGACTCGTAGTGCACCCAGTCGAAGCCGGCCTCCACAGCCAGCTGGGCCAGCAGTCCGTACTTGCTGGGGTCACGGTCGGAGGTTGTAATGTCCACCGCTCGACCCTCGTAGTGTAAGGAGTTGGGCGGGTGGTGGCCGTCTTCGTCCCAGGCTTCTGTGACACGCAAACGAACCCCCGGCCACTGGTTCATCACCGCGATGGCCAGCACATTCAGGCAATCTTTGCAGCGCTGGTGGACACAGGAATCACGTATCATTTAATTGAATGCCACTTCAAAAGACAGGATGTGAACAAACAATACTAAAAAGTGTTTCATTCACACTCTATACACTACTTGGAGCAGGGTAATTAAAGGAAGTAGAACTTATTTGTTCCTAGAAGTTACAATTTTCCGATGAATAGCTATTGTCAGTCCTACTAACGGTAGACACCTGTAGGCCCAAACGTCTACACCAGTGCTTATGTGCTAAACTGAAAGGACAATATTGTATAACATATGATGTTATTCAGTAATACATGCTGTGATTTGTTCACCATTCCCCTGTGAGTTCATTAATATGATATTTGTCTTATGTCCATATCTCTGGATGACTGGAATGAAACGCATTCCGAACACAATTCCACCTTTGTCACTCGCTCTCAAATCCACTTCTGCTGGCCTGAGTCTTACACGTGTGACATCAGCAGGCACATTTCCCTGTAATTCTGGTACTGGAAAAGTCCACCTCCACCCCTCCTTCCTCAAACAATCAGAACTTAAGAACAAAGCCACCATAACCACCTTTCAAGCACCCCTTTGTCGTCCTTGCGGTACGAAAGAACATTCAAAGCCGTCCTTCATTTTTTTTTTCTGTTTTCTTCGATTGAGGCTTGTATATTTTCTTGTAGGTGTGTCTATGGGAGAGCTTTGGCTAGAAATTGCTTTATTTTCCATTGTCGCCGGGTACAGTGCCTGATTGCCGCAACTTAAAAGGCGCCATCTCTCAAATTTCAGACGCGACTGTGCCTTTATGTTGAAAGCTTACCACCCTCTGGCAGAGGGCATTTTTGGGCCTGTGAGAATATTATACAGCCTCCTCTACTGTATCCTTAGTTAATGATCCTCACAAAGGAAAGCTTTTGGTTGAAACAAAAACTAAGGTGTGTCTCTCTCCGCTAGCCTCCGTGCACGGTTAACGACACGCCTCCAGATGGACAGAATGCATTTTCCTGTGGACTGTGGACCCGGAGGGTACATAAGAGGTATTTGCCACAATTAAACACAAGCAGCAGAATAGGGAGGGAGCTTGAGGGAGAGCAGGGGCCAGGAGAGTGGCAAGGTTCAGGCTAAGCGAGAGGGCTGAGGGCGGAATGTCCGGGCAAGCAGAGGCGAATGTGACAGCAAGAGTGAGAAAGGAGGACGGAGAGACAGAAAACAAACTGAAGGGACATTTTTCTCGCACTGTACAGCAGAGAGGCGTTTCATTGTCACAGCCACAATAGAGGCTTTTCCGACGGTGCCATTACTTCAGCAGGCGGGAATTTCGGACAGGCGACCCCGCAGAGCCTCTAAAAGATGCACAAAGGACCCCTTTGAAAGCCGGGCAGAGGAGAGGGCACCAGCACACACACACACCCAAGGGCGCACTGGGCAGCAGCAGGACAGCTGCTTATACACAGATACTTACATATGCAAGCAGCCAGTGTAGGAACAAACAACAGACAGCACTCTCAGCAGACGACAAACTGTGTACACAACATTACATAACATACTTACACTGCATTTCTGGTTGTCATTTCCCTGTGGTCTGGGTTGGCTTATAAATGTCCATTCATGTGAAAATTCAGCTAAAGGGAGACCTTCTCTTAATGAGGACCTACGTGTTTTGCCTAAAACCCAACGAGAATTTCATGCAACACTTTCTCCATTTTATAATGCCTATTTCAACCTCCACCATGGATGGAACGCAGGAGTCGTGCACAACTTTTAACCACTCTGTTTTAAAAAACACATCTGTTACGTAAATACCTCGTATAAGCTGACAGTTATGACCACTCAGGCTGCCTCCTACATCTAGAGTTGGCTGGAAGTTAAGCTTGGAAGGTCCACTCCAGCAAAGCGTTCATATGAAGCTACAGCCTCAATGTGGGGTCCCTCTAAACCATGAGCGAGACACAGCCGTAGGTTAAAAGTAATCATTTTTCTCTGGAACCACAGCTAAATATGCTAAGAAATCACACCATTCACCCCAGCCCTAGGTAGAGATTTCACAAGCTTCTGAGCCTGTGTGCAGTTCAGCGGCACAGTCCACGGATGTGGGGGAGAAGAGTGTGCTGGGCCTGAGGTGGAAAACCTCATGGTGCATCAGCAGTGGTACAAACAGACAGTCTGCTTCTCCTCCCGACTTCCTCGCTGTCACCCTGCAAATCGGCCAAGTAAAGCCCCAGTTATAGGACCTACTTTAATGGCACCCCAACTCACATCCTGGGAGATTTTCTCGTTAATGATTAAAACCGTCATTGCTGGTTATGGAGGGTATTTGGCCCCGGAGAATGAGCATGAAATAACGACTGGCTGGTGTGGTGTTCAAAGTGCAGGAGGTGCCAGCATCTACAAAGGTTTAAAGGTACGTAATAAAGTGTTTACCTACCAATGGGCAAATAATAATGATAAAATGTGACTGAAAATAAAGTGGCGAATCGTGGTGTCTGTGAAGCCTTGGAACAGCCAGCGTGATTGTGCCCTAACCCGCTGACCCAGTGTCATCTCCTCCAGGGGGAAAAAGAGAGAAAGAGGCTCGATGCTAAGAAAGGACATAATTGGAGGGTGGGTGACTGCACAGGGGGACATTTGAGAGCGATATGAAAGGCCAGCCGCCTACTTCCCTGGTGAATTAATAACGAAACAGGAGAAAAATATATGAAGTTGTTGTATCCATGTAATGATGCCACATTACTATGAAATACCTTCAGAGAGCCAAAACAGGGCTTTAAATAGGCAGGGCAAATGAACTTTTGATGTATTTAATACTTAATAAGATAATTAAATATGACAGACAAAAATCTTTTGCATAATTTCCTTTTGGGTCAATAAACAACCTGATGATGCAGGCTTCAGTGTTAATGTTTAAGAATGAATAGCTGTTTTTCCAATGATGCAGAAATCGCACTGAGAAGTGGGCAGTTTACAAATTAGTGGGTGTTATGTTTCACCATGTTTTCATAATGCTAAAATGAATGATAAAAAAGAAAAAGTAATCATTCATTATGAATGCCAGGCACCTGTTACTTTTCCTGCTTAGAACAGACATTAAGTAGTTCTTTGGGACTGTATAAAATGTCCACCATAAACCATCAGAAGAGTCGTAAATCTCTCCTTACCTTGGTCATGAATCGATCTGCCTTCGTGTTTTCTTCATCTTTGAATATGATGTCAGGGTTGTAGTTGCACACCAGTTCATTGAAGCGCTCAGAACTGCGTGTGATCTTTCCTTCTGCCCTTCCACTGGCTCCCAGGTTAGTCTCAGAGAAATTTGGGACAAATTGCTTATAAGGCATGGGGGTCAGCTTGCGCGGTCTGGGACGAACACCGCCGCCGGGGCCCGGCCCGCATCCCTGGGCGAACAGCCACGTCCAGGTGCATAGTGACAGCAGGCTGAGCCGCGCCAAGCTGCGCCACTTAGACAGCGACATTGGCGCAGGTAGTTGCCTGCGGATCAGCGACCCTCCCAGCCTGCGCTCCGGAACCTAACACGGGCACCTGCTGCCATCGGAATTCAGCACAGCGACAGTGCGATTCACCTCTTCTCTATGAAAACCACTAATATTTTTGGATCAGTGCAAAATACGATATAATATACAATATTTTACTACGCTACTCACTCTCTAAAGAACTTCATATTTTGTTAATATATTTATATTTGCTCTGCCTGTTGGTCCGCCAGGAGGTAGATAAATTTAACTAGTTTTCGGAACCAAATATACCGGTTTGCACACTTCGTAATTACTTTACATGTCTAATGTACACCAACCGCAGTTATAATAAAATTTCCTTCGAAAAGTTACCCCCTTTTACATGTCAATAACAGTGAATAAATAAATGTCACGCAGGTACACATTAAAAAGTAGTTTCTCCTATTAATGATGATTCGTCTGAAAGTCACTTCTGGCTGAATCTCTTAAGTAGTAACATCACTGACACGGTTCATCTTCCTGCGGCACCGGAGGGATAACAGGTGCTTCGCTACTAGCCAGCTGCCAGCCTCATTACTCGGTACTTGCGCCGCGCAAACCTGTCGGCTATTTTACACTATTACTGCCCCCGTATATCGCCCCTTCGTCCTAAAACCATCATCATCCCATCACTCCGTCCCTCGGATCCACAGCGTCCTTCGCGGTGTCGAGGTTTCTGCCGGCTCTTGCCTCTCCGAAGGACTCCGTGCGCTGCTGACGGCGCTACTCCAGCCATTGGGTCTTAATAGCGTCAGGACGCGATCGCCCTCCCTTCCTGCGTTCCCCAAGCCGACGGTCTCGCACACGCCTCCTTCATAGACTCCAATCCGGCGGCTTTTTTTCCATTTCATTTTTCTTTTTTTCTATTTAATTAGGTAATGTATGTTCTTGATATATATCGACATTCGGCAACGTGCTTTCCCCCGTTTATCACCTCAAACACAACCAGGTTATTTTTGCATTGTATGTCACAGGTGAGGAATAACTGGTGAAACTATCAAACTTATCTTTATTATTATTATTGTTATTAATAATAATAAGAATACTATTTTTTTAGAACCATGCCTTACCATGCCTACCACCCAGGATAGAATCTGTTGCATTATTGTGCTTTTGCTTTTGTAGTGTATTAATAGCACGGATTAAAGGTGAGGACCTGTGACTCTGAGCCATGGATCCTCACGACAGCTTCCTGCTTCGGACAACGCAGCCCTGACACAGACACTCATTTTCCTCCTCTCTGAATCAGAGAGACTCTCTGTGACACGCAGCCCCTGACCTCCCCGGGCCGTGGAAACACCCTTGCGAACTGCAGCCATGTAATATTTTTAAACACGGCAGAACAATAGACTGCAATTAAAATTTGGAGAAAACCGAGAAATGATGGCACGAGGAAGAGATAGAGTAAAGGAAAAGCACAGATGAAAAACTATGTGTCTTTTCAATGGAATCTGACAGCTCAGATAATTTTATGTAAAAATACATCAGCTTGGTGGGGAGGGGAAAACGACAAGATGTATCATGAAGGTCATTGACTGTGCACTTTGCTGGAAATTACCATACGTCAGACAGATACACACGCTGACACACAAAATGGCAGTGGGGCTGCCTAAAAACACATTTAATAAGATGATCTTATATTTTAAATGACATCTATAAAGCATCTATATTTAGCCATAAGGTCCGATTATTGGCTACTATAGGAACTGTCTGTTAATGTGTTTAATAGGATTTATAGGAACATTCATGACCTCACTATAAACCCAAGTCATGACATGCAAGGAGCCAACAGCATATGCTGGTTGAAAAGGAGGAACCAATATACGTCTCGTGAAATACTTGTACAGATTATGATATATTATTATATTATCATTATATTTAACTTATATTTAGGCTGGGGTGATTCTAGGATGTGACCCTTAGATGGGGTTCAGCCCACAAGACTTACAGAACAAAACTGTTAAATGGATTTACAATAATCATTTTTCAGGGGGCTGAAGCTCCCATAACTAAGGCCTAGAATTGCCTGTGTATTTAGGAATGATGCATTTCCTCCACTGCATGATGAACCACCAACAATAATCTAGTAAAGGTAAAGAAAATAGAACTTCATTAGGTTCATCCAAATCACACTGGAATAGACATCTCAGGAACAAGATGGAACATCACATCACCTTTCCCGCACAAACTCAGTTTCGAAATAAAAAAATCCCAAAATGTTTCGAGGAGGAATGACATTCCTGCCTCAATCCAGACACAGAGGAAGGTCAAGGGTGGGCTCAAGTACACAAAATGGAAGATATCCTAAATAATCACAAAATCAAAGGCAGAAACTCAATCAGAAAGAGAAACATTTCATTAGGGCAATCAGAAGCAATGATGTGCTTTTCCTAAGCCACATTAGACATTCAAATGAGCGGAAGGAAACAAAATAGTGTGTGTTTGAAATTGATTCCATGCAGTTATTATTACTTTTTATATATATGACTGGGGGGGGGGGGGGGGGGGGGGGGGGGGGGGGGGGGGGGGGGGGGGGGGGGGGGGGGGGGGGGGGGGGGGG
>JABFEA020000110.1:7953890-7968594 GCA_019775915.2 Cyphomyrus plagiostoma | reverse complement strand
TATCTATTCTAACATATCTTTACCTTCAGCGTGTTTCCTTGTTCATCCGTGCCTCAGCTGCTTTCCTGTGTGGCGCGGGGGGGCGCGGCGGCCGCCCCCATCTCTGGATCTATATGTATACCATATCTACATGTAAAATGGCCTGAAAAAATGTTTTTGTTGATCTATTTCTGAAGAAACATGCCCCTAAATATACCTTTTTGTAAATGTTTATTTGCCCATTTACAGATTTCTGCTTGGACTTCATGCAATACTACTAGGGAGTTTAACACGTGTTGCATTTTTTTCAATAATAATCATCACTTTATTAATCCCTGCAGGTAAATCGTCTTTACGCCTCCCTCAGCTTGTTCTTTGTAGAGTAAGTTGGCCACGAAGGGCAGTCACCCATGGCAGCACCCAGGAAGCTGGGGGTTAAGGGCCTTACTCAAGGACTCACAGACATGCTGAGGCTGGGTTTGAACCAGCAACCTTCTGATTACAAGCACCCAGGCTTAGCCCATTGCTATTTCATTGTGGCTGAAGGCACCAACTGCATGACGATGTATCTATAATATGCGGCTTACCTCTCTCAAATAAAATTAGTCACTAATTATTAAATGCCATTCAGCTGTTTAACAAGATAATTCATTAGGAATGGTGTAGTATCATTGTCATTTACTGTTAAAAGAAACCTCAAAGAATAATTCACTACAGGAATGTGCTTCAGGTTGAGAAATCATGTTCTTTATAGAAATCTTGCTAGTCCCACAACCCAGCATAGGAAAAGCGGGTATAGAAAATGGATGGATAGATGTATGGATGGACGGACATCTAGCTAGAACATTTTGTTAAGCGATAGCAGAGTTGACTCACACCTTCAGTGTTCAGGGTTTGATTTTTGCATTGGCTGAGGTTTTGTCCAACGGCCGAAAGATTTGCAGTTGTGCTAATTAACACTGCTAAGCTGACAGCAGTGTATGACTGTGTGCGTGCTGCCATGCAATAGCCTGACGTTCCATCTAGACTGTATCACCTTTTCCCTGCGCTGCCTGGGATAGGCTCCAGGCCCTTCCTTGACCCTGTGCAGGACAAGCTGTTAGGGGGATGGTTAGATGGACCTCAGATTACAACTGACGTGCTATGTTTAGGTTTTCAGATAATGTACCTTTATATATCCCGTTAACTTCACAGTCCTTCTAAAATTGACTTCAGTTTCAAAAAGAATGTTGGAAGAGGTTTGTATCCAGCATTTATTTTGTGTAAAAGTACATTTGAATGACTAAATGCTGTACATTAGCCTATGTAAAATGAACCTCTCTGTATGGATAACTAGGGTTTCAGAGGAATTTGACAGTAACTCAGATCCTTGTCCCAGGCCAGCTCTCAAAGTGACTGTGTAGTTCTGATGCATGACTTTTGGCTGTACGCTTTTGATGTAATTCATTACAGAATGGGGGTCAGAATAAATGTTTCCCCCTCCCGAATATCAATTTAGTCCAAACAGATAATATCCAGGACAGCTCAGAATTATCAGATGGCAGAAGCAAATCAGAGACAATGTTTATTAATGCTTATCAATTCTGGAAGAAATGTTCCTTGGGACTGTCCCAGCCACACCACACAGATCTGCTGTTCTGCATGACTGCCTTTCGTTGCTTAACTGCAAAAGCAGCTCAGAAAATGAAGAGGAGGGTGTGAGCAGAAGTTTGCCTATTAGACACAGGAAAAACCAGCTCCTGGTACATAGTTTTCCGGGAACATGTATGCATCCTCCCTACCAGCCGAGGAAAGCCAACAGAAAACAAAACAAGAAGAAAAAAAGATATCATTCAATTAAGGCATCCAGCGAAACAAAACAAGAAAAGAAATACAAACAAAATCAAGACCGAGAAATTAATCAGAGCGGGATTTCTATTGGGGCTTCAGGGAAAAGAGGGGGGGAGAGGAAATGTGCAATATGCAGGGAAGGAGGATGGAGAGCGGAAGAGAAGGAGAGAAAGCGAGCGGCCGATTCCCTGCTGATTGTGTTTGGGGGACAGTGGCATCCGAGTGGGACCAACGCGTGGGCCTGGGCCGCAGTGCCGTCCCTGCCGGCTGGCTGAAAGACGCAGAGCAAAATAACCTTTTTTCTTTGCTTGATTAAAGGCAGGACAGCAAAGGGTGGGAGGGATGGGGACAGACGCGCACACGCACGCACAAACCTCGGCCAGTGGGGACAGACATGAGGGGAGTGCACAGACGGAGCGGATCCGAGATAACGGCTCTCCTCTGCTGGGGTGATACAGATGCATTCTGCGCACACACGCAATGACCAGCCCACTCAGACAAAGGAGACTGAAAAACATTTAATGTAGATTTCTTCCCCCATAGGAAAACAGTTGACAATACAGGACCTTCTCACATGTAAAAATGGAACAAAGACTCACAAAATGTGAAGTCGCAAAACTGCACTGCATTTAAATAATTATTTAAAAAAGATTAAAAAGCATCTTCAGTCTCAATGGTAACTAAAGACATCAATTCACTTCTACATTAATCTTACCCAAATAAGAGTCCGACCCATTGAAAGGAATTCAATCACAGTAAGAATAATCACAGTTTATTTCTGAGTAGAAGAAACCCTCTTTTGTGCAAGTCAACTAAACTTGTATTTTAGCATTTACCTTTATGAGGGTGGAATGAGGGCATGTTTATAATGATATCCTAATTTAGTGATGTGAACAGTTGATGTTACTGAAGGTTTGAGCAAACTAATGTGTGGATAAAATACTGCCCTCTACTGGAAACCAGAGGAAGAGGATTTAGTCCAAGGCTAGTATGGCATCGCTATTTTTCATAAAACAAACTAAACTATCTATAGCAGAAAAAACGCAAGGAGATTCAACACATATTCAAAGCATGTAAACTGAAAAAGTCATTATGATCATATATACTTTCGGCTAAACAAGGTTTAAAATTCTCCTAGAGAGACTTCTGGCTAAACCCCAATAAATTAAAATGCCAGAACACTGGCAATTAACATCCACATAGACCGACAAGCTATATTCGTCTCTGTAGTATTACCTTTTCTTCTCGTTCCTCCCTAAAACTCAAGAGGCTTAAATAAGACACTTGTTTACACCCGTTTCTTTTTGGTTATGCCACATTCTGAAAAAGCAAAAATCTTACTGCACACTAACATATAAATGAAAAAAAAAAACATTCATTCATCTACACAATGACACCACCAACATTCATGTGCATGAGCACACAGACAGAACGCTGGATTACTGAAGTCTCCATCAATTTCAGGACAGTAACGAAAAATTAATCTAACAAATCACAGAGACCCCCCCAAAACCTAGTCTGAGTTTATTGCACTTTGGCATCTCTCTCTCTCACACACACACACACACACACACACACACACACACACTGTAAACAGTTTAGTTATACTTGGTCTCGGACTGTTGGCCACCCATAGCCAATAGTACTCTTTCCCATCACTGGCTTTCCAGTGGTTGCACCATGGCAGCATGCGTTTAATTAGTGCCCATGTAAAACTAACGCAACAGTACAGACAATGACCATAATACGTTCAAATGTGCACTGGAATATACATATAGATGTAGCTCTCTGCACGACCATGTTACACTGAGCCTCTCCTTTCAAAAGCCTATAAATATATATTTTCCCGCATTGTGGTCGGTCATCTTCCTCAGGCTCAATGGCAATATGCACAGAAAGAGAGGAAACCAGCTTCACAAGATGAAAAAGGTTAGAGAAAAATAACATGGCTACAAAAAAAAGAATAAAATTATTTCACAGGGTAGGCCTGAGGGTAATGAGTGAGACCACTTCATAGACAGGAAGTGTCTAAATGTTAACCTTCCTCCCAAAGCAAGAATAGAATCCAGCTTGATTCAGGAAAAGGAAATCGTGTCACAGCCATGAATGACGTGGTTCTCTGAAAAGACTGGATGAGTTTGGATCAGAATTTCCCTTTCTGTGCTCAGTGCTGAACGAGCAGAAATCACCTCTGCCAGGAATCGTGCTGAATAGGCTTCTAGGTTTCAGCACAGGCTGAACCCAAAGAGACTGAGGGGTGGTGAAGACAGCTGAAGGCTTCTCACGACAGCTGGAAGCTCGATCTCGCAGGAGTGGATACGCAGGCGCCCCTGCCATCTCCTGCGCCTCACAGTGCCAGCAGCAGGGCACCACGTGTCCCCGTTCGTGCAGCTGACGCGCACGTTAACAGGCGTGTTTCAGGAGGCCCCGAGACCCCCCCAGTCTCACAGACCGGGCCGCCGCAGCGACTCTGCTCCACTGGAAAGGTGCCGGCGAGGCCTCGACGATGCTCCGACACCACGGATCACTGGATCTTGGACAATCCGCTGGTGACGAGGAGCTTGAAGGGGACTGTGGAGCGGGACACTGTCAAGGGCAGTTTCTGAAGCTTATGGAGACCTGGGGATGGAAGGGTTATCTTCGTGTAAAACTTCTAAAGAAGCTTGGGGTGGGGGGAGAGAATCAGAGTGTGTGTGCCAAGGCCCTGCAGCCTGGGGCCTGCAGCCGCGCTCAAGCGGAGCCGTGTTTGTGTTAGGTGGGGAGCGAGAGGGCGTCTTTGCAAGGGGCTCAATAGCTTGGCCTGCTTCCACCCAGAGGCCCCCCTACACCCTCCTGTCCCCACCGCCCCCACCTTCCTGAGAGAATTGTACACTTTCTATCTGAGGAAAGAGTCCGGCCCACAGGGAAACGCAGCCTGTATGGGGAACACCTCTGGCACGCATCAGTGTCCGAGAGCACGAGAAAGAAGGCTAATTCTCACGTGGGGGTTATGTACTCGTTCACTGCGGCCACAGCCCCCCCCCGAAAACATTTTAAAAAGCACTGATCAGTGGGCCTCAGTGTGTCAGGCAGAACGCTGTGAGCGTGAAATTTAGAACGACGCCCTTCCCACAAGCCATGTCTAAACTAGGGCCCAAGAGCAGAGCTGCGACTGTTAACCACAGAAGACATTTTAGAAACTCACCAAAGGCCCGAATGAGCTCCCTCTGTACGGCCCAGGTCACAGTGTTGATGAGGGAGGCGGAGGTCAGCCCCGCAAACAGCATGTTGTACAAGAACACAATGTAGAAGTTTCCCAGCCAGTTATAGCGTCCAAAGTCCCCCAGCAGGTCAAACCGTGTGATTCCTGAGAAGCCGTGACAGAAAGAAGTCTGGCAGTGACATCTACTGGAGAACAGTGATATTGCAGTCTGGTAAAGCCCCTATACATCAGCACATGGAACATGGACACACACAGCACTACAGAGGTTAGACTCACCCAGAGTCCGGGAGAAGACCGGCAGTGCTGAGCTGAGAACTAGCAGGGACACGCAGTTCCCGATGATCTGAGGGCAGAGAACCAAACCATCTTAGGGCTCTTGCTACACGCGCCTGTCATGTAGCCCCACTCCCCGAGCGGCTGAGAGACGCACCTGTGTCAGAGTGGTGTCCTGAGCGTGGGGGAGAAGGCCCGTGAAGAGGGGGGAGCTATAAAAGCCCACCACTGAAGACAGCATCAGATACCTGAGCCGCCGTGTCAAGGGTAAGACGCAGCACATGGGACGGATCGCCGAGCGGGACAAAAATGACGATAGACCTACACAGCCAGTACAGTGTTGTGTGACAAAGGATACAGGATGAGGACAGCCTGAACTGTGGCTCCCAGAGAGCCGAACATGGAGAAGGAAGCTGCTCCCAGGAGGGGGTCCTACGGAGGCGAAAACGAAAGCTTTTGGTCAAACCGCCTGCCTGTTTAAAAAGCCTAAAAATCGGTCAAAATGGCTACATCAAGCAGCATGGCAGGCAGGCCAGTGCGGGCTCACTGACCTCCATTCCTCTGGGCATGGCAGACTCATCGAAGAGCAGCTCCAACACGTGGAAACTAACCATCAGCACACACACGACCTGGGCAGAAGGGCAGCAGGGTGGGGTCAGACTGAGGACCCGGCCTCGCCGGCAGCCCTGGTGCGCGCTAGAGGCCGGGCAGCGCCAGCTTACCGTGAGAGCCAACAGTAGCAGCATGGCCAGAGGGTAGCCCAAGTTACGCTGCCATGGTGATGCACGCCTTCGCGTCTCTGTAGGTTGAAAGCAGGCCATATAAACAAAACCGCAACAAACATACAAACAAAAACAAACAAACAAAACCCCACACAGACACTGTGTGTCTCCTCTCCCCTGCGTCTGCCATGGCGCTCCTGGGGGCTGCCGTTCTTACCCAGAGCGACACGCCTAGAGCGGGTGCTAAGCAGCTCCCTTCTCACAGCCTCCACGTTCAGCACCACCCAGCTCGAGCTGCAGCTGTCTGCAGTGACACACAAACATCACAGTCCCATCCTAATACGCCACCGGCAATCTGAAGGATACATTTTGCGGCCTGTCACTCACACTTACTGGAGAGCTTTCTGGAGAGAGAGGCCTCTTCCAGCCAAGCACAGTTCATAGTATCCTCCACATCCTCTAGGAGCTGAGAGAGCGACACAGAGAAAGCATTAAATGCTTACAGCGTCTGTACAGGGAAAGCTAACAGCTGCGAGGCAAGGTTATTATACCTAATAAAAACAAACTAACACGACATTTTCGTAAAAGCACAAAAATAAATGGAATTCATGGAATTTTCCTCGGGATCTGATTTTCAGATTCCAATACAGTGGTACCTCGGTAACTCACTAGAACTCGAATTTCTTGAAAGTTAAACAAACCAGTTTGACTTAGAACTCGATCTGAATGTCAGAAGTCGAACCCTGTACGCTGACCTAATATAAATTTAAATTTTGCGTGCCAGGAAATGAGTCATACTACAATGCAATTCTTACTTGAATGCCTTCTTCACAGACTGGATGATTAAACAAATAAAGCAGCGCAACATTACAGCAACAATAAATAAACCACTAACCTGTACTATTAGAGCATTTATGTCATTTATTTAAACTTTATTTTACTAGGGTAAATTAACTGAAAACCAGTTCTCACCTCTTTACGTGATATTTGTGAGAAATAGCAGATTACGCATCAGAACTGACTGGGATACAAACGTCATGCGTGTAACTAAACTCTTCAGCCAATAAGGGCAAAAGGTGGGTCGTCACAGAGGCGGTTCCAGTTTGTACACCCGGGTGAGAGGTTGCAATGCATCTAACCGTAATGCATTGTGTCAGGATCAGAATGCATTGCTTTAAGCCAGCACTGTGAGCAAGTCGAACGCACCCAATGACCGGACTGGGGAAACAAACTGAAACGCGGACTTAATACAGAGGACTAATAACAACAACCGGCGTGACAAGGGCCGTGGCACATGGAAGGAGCGGACGATCGGGGCATGACAGGGGTAATGTTGGGATAAGATCTTTATCGTTTCGGAAGCCATTAAGAAAAAAAATGCTCTTGTTTTATCCTGTTCATATGCTTTAAAAAATAAAAAATAAAACATTTAGGTGTGATTTTGGGGGGCTGGGAGCCAATTAATTGGTTTTCCATTATTTCCTATGGGAAAAAGTTTGAGTTCTGTTTGAATTTATGATTCGATCCGGAGTGGATTAAGTTCAAGAACCGAGGTGCCACTGTATATTAGAAAAAAAATTAAATATAAAATAAAAATGAAAACCATGATAAGCTGGCGGTAGCTCACTCGTGGTTTGACCAGTAGGCTTCCAGTGACGCTGAACATGCGGGACAGTCCAAAGGGGGTGCACACTGCAGAGAAAGGCATGCAGAAGGGAACAGAGTGATGACACTGCAGTCAGGGGGCGTCCCAGCAGTTCTAGGGGGCCGGGGGTGTACTTACAGAGCAGCAGCAGGACCCCAAACAGCGAGATGCCTGAATACAGGTATGGCAGGTAATACTCCCACAGGTCTGACAGAGAGAGAGAGAAGGGGGGGCAGTCTTAGAGAAAAAGTGAGCTGTGTCATTTCAGCCAAGTGTCAACAGGTGGTGCTGTTTTCACATTTTACAGTTTTACATGTTTACCTGATGCTTTTATCTAAAGCAACTTACAATAGAGGGAAGAATTATAATTTGTGTGCGCTAGCTGAAAATTGAATCCATGACCTTTGCGTTGTTAGTGCCATTTTGTACTTGTTGAGCTACAGGAAAGTGGAGCGTGACTCACCGTACAGACTCTCCCGGGCCGCGTCTTGGTGTAGGAGAGCCGTGGCCACCCACACCATGCCAAGCACCAGCAGCGTGAGCAGAAGCAGCACCACAGCCGTCTCGTAGACCCGCGCCATCACGCCCTGCGGGCACAAAGGGGCAGGCGGAGTCAAGCATGCAAATCCCCACGCAGAAAGACAGGAATGTCAAGCGTGAGGTCGCGCTGTACCTTCTTGGAGCCAACGAAGCCTTCGGACTCGGTGAAGAAGTAGGCAAAGGGCATGAGAACCACCAAGGAGAGGTTAGAGAAGAGGAAGACGATGTTCCACAGCCCTGGGAGGAAAGCAGGTGCGTTGAACTCAGTGTGAGAGAGGGTCTTAAAGAAGCGCCCACACATTGTTTTCATTTCGGGAAAACGAAAAGCGGAGCTGCTCTCAAAACAGCGGCCAAGAAAGCAGGAATGCCAGCTCCAGGAGCGAGTTACAGGCTGTGCCTCAGAGTGACATCACACCGTTAATCCCTCTCAAAAACGGCAGACATTTCATGTAGACGTGCAAAAAAAACAGGAAGCCAGTTGTAGAGGCAAGGAGTTCCTCACGGAGAGCAGAGAAGCCCCTAAAAGCAACCTGAACCCGGCAGACACTGATGAGGAGGGGTCATGCATCACGTCGTGACAGGAAGACTCAATGCACCATGATGGTCCTTATTTCTACTATTCACACGGTGCAAAGTCTTTTTATTTAGGGCTTTTTGTAGACGGCATCGCCCAGGCTCACTACAATCATGGGCTGGGTGGCAGGTGCGGAGGCCAGAGCTGTTCGGCTAGCCTGCTAGGCCGTGCGTCCCGGGGTGGAGCGGGGAGGGCTGGATTACCGTGGATGAGGGAGCCGTTGAGCCACTGCATGTAGTAGCTGTGCGGAAAGGAGAGCAGCACCTCATTGGACAGGATGGACAGGGGCAGCAGGAGGACGGCACCCACGGCAACGGAGAGCGTGAAGGTGCACAGCCAAAGCCTGGGGGGGGTGACAAAGGAAAGAGGAGCAGAGAGGCAGTGAATTATCAGGGGGGGACAAACATTAGCATGTTGAAACAGGTGTACAAAACAGGCGACTATCTGTAAAGGCAGAGAAGTATCTGTGTCCCAGCATTGAATGTGCTCCAGCAAGGGGGGGGGAGTAGGTGCCACTGTGGAGGGACAAAGGGCAAGAAAAACAGGACAGAGGCACTCATGCAGCTGCAGACAGACAGCACATCCTTTGAATAGCGCGTGGACGAACAAGATCTGCTCGATCTGACCTAACTTACCACTGTGGAGGGTAAAAAACTAAGATATACGAGCAGATTGGGGCGAGGGGGGGTTTCTTGGGAAATCGGAGTATACTTACGCAATCCTGTTCACCATGGCATCTTCACTGTCATCTGAAACAGCAACAGATGGACATCAATTGGCGACAGCCACAAGTTTGCTGGGCTCGGCCCACCAATCGGCAGCCAGCTGTATTAGTCATGACACGCACCGCTCACATACCAGCGTTTAAGATAAATTAAATTGACAGTAGCTGCTTTCTGTTATATGCACATATAGAGGGTGGATATCGTCTTGGCTATGACCGTACACAGAACATGTCAAGTGTAAGATTTAGGGACCCATGACACAGCAGAAAGACATGTGCTTTACGAGTCTGTAATATAAGATTTAGAGCGAGCTGACAGAGGTAAATGCCGTGATCGGGAAGTGGGAGCAGGCAGTGGGAAGGCAAGCAACGGAAAACAAATCAATCTTTCTCTGTATTGTCAAGCAGACACAGATCAGCTTGGCTCAGGCTGTGAATCACAAAACGTTCCCGTGGGTAAACAGGAGCGTATAGCCGCATGCTCAGAATACCTGTGGGCATGACGAGAGCCCTGGGGGGGGCATGCCAAGCCCCCAGGGTCCTCCCGCATCCATCACCAAGCCCAGTATGTTAATGGTTACTTCTGCCACTTTGTTTTCACATCCTACTCCTACACTCACTCACTGATCCCCGTAAAACAGGCTTCCATTACTCGAGTAAGCATTTTAATTACAGAAAATAATATACTAAACACTAATATACTATTCTAGGGGGAAAAATTTAAAAAAAAAAAAAAAAATAAAAAAAAAAAATCACACAGTAAGAAAATTTAAAATCGATTTACTTTTCAAAACCTTGATTGAATGAAAGCTTTTATTCAGAATGCATTAAAAAAAAAAAAAGTTTAACAGGCACATTATCCTAAGAAAAGTGTATTTTTCAAATAACACCAGAAAAGCTGGAGAGAGGCAATAAATTATCATCCAGAGGACACAAAAATGTTGACCTAAACTAAAAGCTCAAATTAATGACCATTATTGAAAAAGTAATAACTGAATGAATTTGTCTGCATTTCCCTTAAAAATAAAGATGAAACGCATAATTATGGGCTTTTCTCCAAATCATTTTGTTTATAATACCCATTTTAAACAAGCAATAACCTTGAGGTTCTATGCTCTTATATAAAAGAAGGTCTACAATGCAATTTGTTTTGTCAGCTCTATAAAATGAAAGCTTTTTGTCTTGCCACAGACGACAGATCATTTTAAATTACCACCCCTAAACGGACTCCTTTCATTTCCTTACAGATGAAACACTCCCAGGACTTCATCATAAAAATAACACGCCAGTTATTGTCTATCGAATATAGTGATTAATTACAAAAAGCAATTATTCACCAGTGTCCTGACCCAGATAATTAACAGATACCTGGCATTATGAGGCTTCACAGTGACCTGAACTGAAACTGGTGGGGAGGTAATCTTTGGAAATGCACAGATACCAATATTCGGATCGGTATCGGCACCAATCCAGACCTATTAGACGGATCGGGTATCGGCCATGCGTGACTGATCCACATCCTGTACATACTTATTTAGTCTTTTGCCATCAATCGCACGACGGCTCTTGTGGGTGTGGTTTGTCACGTGGGCGCAGTGTTGACACCTGGTTCCCAACAGGCTTTGAAGTCCATGAAAATACAGGCAGGCTCTAGCTGGTTCCTAACTTCAGCACCGGCCAAACACCAGCCCCAGTGCCAGCACTGGCACCAGTGAAGTGGAAAAGGGGCTCCGGACAACAAAATCTGGTCTGACTTCAATGTCATAAAAGAGGTGTTTCCGATGGGAAGTGACGTTTTTCGTGACGTTTTCATCCGAGTTCCGACTTGGAGAGAAATGATCGAATGCACCATTACAGTAAGAGGAGCGTAAGATAAGACCTGGGAATATTTTACGCTTTTAACAGAAATCAGTAGCAGAGTGATATGTAATCTATGTAAAATAAAGTTAAGGTGGGAATAGCGTTCAATGGACAATCCCATTTAAAGTGCACGCAACTGCGAGACAAAACATAGCAATGGATGATTTGGGAGTCGCCTGCTTAATTGGACTGTTTTGCGAACTCGCTGCAGCTTGTGGTACAAGAGGGGCTGCCAACGCAACAAAGTGTAACTGTGCTGACGTCAATGGGAGAAAAACTGTTCATTTTAAGCATTCGCCACTTGTGTATATTTGCTTTGAAAATATTCATATTCAACTGCAAATGCCTCAAAAACAGGTGGAACAGTACGTTATGTATGTTTGTAGTAGCCTAATTAAACATTGTGTCATACATTTTTCCATCTGTATTTACTAGCTTTAAAAAAATGAATATATAAAGTATAAAAGTAAAAAGAGCTCTTGTATCGGAATCGGCATCGACAGTTGTGTATCCGAATCAGATCGGACCTGAAAAAAGTAGATTGCCCATCTCTAGTAATCTTCAGTCACATTACTGTATTCTATTCAATTCTCAGAGGTGAGAAGCTCAAGTCCAGAAAGTACTAATCCAGACCAAGACTTTGTTTCAACCAATAACCTCGATGTATGCAGGATGGATGAATGTGACTCTTTATGCTTAACTAGTTGGTTGAAAGAAATTCTTGGTTTAAATTTGTACTTTCTGAACCTAGACTTTCCACCTCTCAATTCTCTTCTAAAATCTGCTCATTTTGGGAGGTGGGGGGATTCCTCAAACACTGTAGTGACTGTTTGAGTGAATGATCCTGCGGCAGCTGCAACTTGGGCAGAAAGCTCTGCTCACTTACTCATTCGTACATTTCAAACACGTTACTACTACAGACCCAGGACAGCTACAGATGAGGGGGGTTGACACGGCTCACTGAAACACCTACTGAAAACCCACTCAACTGCCTTAAAATAGCACGAGCTGAAAGCAACCCGATTAAAAAAAATGTAAAAAAGCATGGCAGGGTCTCAGTGGGCCGGCAGGCGTGGGAACACAAACACCACACTCCCACCTGCTCCAAATGGTGCCCCAGCCCCCGGCCTGTGTTCATCGCACTCATGACACAAACATGAGGCAGCAACGGGGCACAGGGCTGAGCAGAAAAGGTCCCAAAGGGCGGGGTTACTCACCCGCCACAAACTCCGCGCTCTTCTTGAAGTGTGCGATGATAAGGTGTGAGACGATGTACAGGCAGACGAAGAGCAGGATGCAAATCTGGTGGGGGTGCAGGATAAAGCTGCATTAACACAGTGGACATTGCTCAACGGTCAGAGTCATCGCTCACTACCTCTCCTCCAACAGAGCACCTGTACCTGCCACAGGTGCCCAGGCAATGGCAGCCAGTTCTCCCAAGGGGGGGGGGAAAATCACCTAAAATAGCACTCTAGAGGGGACTCGCTCCGCCCTGTTCCTGCAGCCACACGACAGCAACCCCTGCTGAGCCAGACAGGTCGAAGCGTGCATGTGTCATAGAGCAGATTGAACCCAGGTTGATGGCTGCCGGGGGCAGGGCATGAGAGCCAGGGCCAGACAGAGCACCTGAGACAGATCTTCTGAGAGGCTGCTTTCACTGGCTTTATGCCTCACTGACCTAAATATGCCAACTAGCATCTAAGATACTTCTTAAGCTTGGTTTCAGCCGTAAGAATTAAAGTATTCATGAGCTACCTGCCCTTCAAGCTCCTACTGACTAATGGCAGCATGTGTGTCAGAGCAAGCAATTTATCCTAGAAAATAAAAAAAACAGGAGGCAGGGAGTAGGAGTCACGACAATAACACTACACAATGCGTCTCCGGGAACTTAAGCAAAACCTAAATTTTAAGTTTGGAATATATTATTTTGCGAAGTTGGAAGGAGACAAAGACACATTTAAGGTGCTTAGGAGAATTATTCCTATTGTACAGTGTTTTCCATTTGTTGTTCTGTTAAATTTAACTTTAAGGGGAGCCGGTTTACCGGATGCAATTAATGTAAAGCACTAACAGGTACAAAGACTCATTAACACACAGAGGAAGGGGGCTGCTTTGTCAGTAACTTCCTTTGTTCCAGTTACAAAATCTAAATCTTTTATCAGGATAAGAAGAAATGACATTACACACACAGACACACACGTCATACTTGAGGGATTTTTTTCCTATAGATCAACCGTTGTATGAATCAGACAAAAGAGAGACAAACAGGAGGCAAGTCACAAATGTAACATGATCCACAAATATGCAAGACTATTTTCACATGCAGAAAATGGTCCATATAAATTTGTGGATATGAATAAATAATACATATTTGTGGATAGTGATGCCTTTGTGATTTTTTTCCTACAGGTAGGCTGCACGAGGTCCCCCCACGAGGTCAGGTTGGGTGAAATGTTTTTCAAAATTTGAGTTCCCTCGCAATACTTTTCCATTATTAATAACTGTACTGTGTCCATTTGAGGTACAGAAGTGACTAAACAAGACAGCTAAGGTATTCAACACAAAGTGCACACACAAACACTGAAATGTTAAATTAAAACTCGTCCGTAAAGAAATCTGAAAAACTGAGGGGTGTTGCTTGCTTTTGCTGAAAGATATAACAGTCGGAAAATTGAATGTAAAAAGACAATATGAAGTAAATTTTATTGTGTTGTCATAGATAAGGTTTAAACCCACGGCCAAACCCACGTTCAGGGTCCCAGGTATTCTTGCTTCATGATGTATGTGGGAATATGAGGATCTATGCTGAAATATTTGAGAGACCTGTTTGGGTTTAATCCTTAACTCCAACACTGCGGTAAAGTTTTCAGATAGGAGGCAAGTCACACATGCAACGATCTACAAATGTGCAAACACGTTTCATGTGTATAAATTACTCCGTATTTTTCTGGATATGACTTTACACAACACCAATTTAAAAATACATACTTGTGGATAGTTAAATATTTGTGGATCATGGTACATATTTGTGGATTGACTTCTGTGGGTTAAGTCCAATAAAAAAAAATTTAAAAAAAAAAAAAAAAAAACTTCCAAACAAGTGCCGCATTCCATGTGGCGGCATGTAACACTGCATGCAGTCATCCAAATAATGAAAATGCATTGTTTACGGCAATGCTTTATAACACCAAGAAATAAATCATGGAGCATAACTTGAAACGATAGATTTCTTTACTGAAGGCATCAAAACTATGAATGAACACATGTGGAGTTATGTGCTTAACAAAAAAAAGGTGAAATAACTGAAAACATTTTATATTCTAGTTTCTTCAAAATAGCCACCCTTTGCTCTGAT
>JABFEA020000110.1:7943149-7953775 GCA_019775915.2 Cyphomyrus plagiostoma | reverse complement strand
TTTGAAGAAACTAGAATATAAAACATGTTTTCAGTTATTTCACCTTTTTTTGTTAAGTACATAACTCCACATGTGTTAATTCATAGTTTTGATGCCTTCAGTGAGAATCTACCAATGGTCATGAAAATAAAGAATATATATATATATATAAATAAATATTTTCTGTCAGCTGTTCCTTTCAGCATTGAAGCATCAGCAATGCCCAAATGAGGGCTTACTTCCCTCCACCTTCTGTCCTCCTGCAGTCTTTCTAGCAGGCGACAGATTGATTCTTGTATCCACAGTCACATCACCCAGTTGATGGATATCTGCCTGTGACTTAACAAGCACTGAAGGCCATGGAACACAGTCACCCAGTGACTGGCACAATTCGACACCGCATATGCCCTCCAGCAACCCCCTGCCCCCTGAAACCTCAGTCTCACCTCCCTCTGCCTCTGTTACAGCCAAGGTTTGCTTAAATGGCTTCCCTTAGTTTTTGTTATAGCACATTTTTATAGGGCTGCAACAACTAAGATTTAATTGATTAAAATCGATTATTAGAATAGTTGCCAACTAATTTAATAATCGATTAGTTGGGTCTAAGTTATTATACACATAAGTACAGTGGTGAACTCCTACTTTGAGAGCAGTAAGCTAACCAAAGCCACGATGGCAGTAAAGTACCATTAAGCTGTATGCTGACTGCCATAAAAGAAAAATGTGATGAGAACCAATGGCGTACCTTGAGTAGCTTGTGAGGTGAATTCTGGGAGAATTGGAAAAAAACTTTTTAAAAATGGCGGAGATGGACACAGCAGAGTTATTTTAATTCTGCCAGAATTTGACGATAATTAGCTGAAATTAGGTAGGAGAGACACTGATGTATTGTGTATTGTCGTGGAGTTTTTGGATTATTTTATGCAATTATTCAGATTACTTAATACAAATCCTTCATTCATTGGTGTAGTGGAGGGTAAATGGACATAAACGCCATTTACGTACCTTTTAAATTTACAAAACAGCATTTACTCACCTTTGTTGAGATCAATAATGTTAAGGATATAGTTACCCACAGTTTTTACTACTATGCATATACTTTACCCACCATAAATTTCTTTTTACCACTACACCACTGCTTCATTACTTCACTTTATAGTATAGATTGTATTTATAGTATACTTGATAGAACTTTATAGTAGTATCAAATGCTGTAGTAAGACCAGTTTTTGAAGGTCTCGATCTTGTCTTTGAATCAGCTGAATTTGTTCTTGTCATGGACTCGGGGTTTTATTTCGAGACCATAACTCTGAGAATATTCTTATTAATGAGCCGTTTACTGTCGGATTGGATAACTAATAATTTCAAGTGCAACCAATGGCGTTACTGCCGCCGCGTTACCCGCCCCGTCCTCTCACACATGTACATGTGTTTAAATGAACGCAGGGGAAGTCGTGGTTGTCAACACAATCAGCTATTATGTGGCTAGAAATGTGGCTACATATACCACATGTTTACCCTACCATTCTATTAGGGAGGCGCCCCAAGTTAATTTTATTTACTTTTATTTTCTATATAGCGCCTGATCACAACATAAGTCATTTAATGCTACCTTTCCGATATAAACCTGTTCTATCTTGTCCTTTTATTAAAAAAACTACATAGCCTTATGCTATTCATCTTATTTACAGTTCACTGTAGTATGTTGAAACAATCGGACATTTTAAAACAAAATTTGCTGTCTGCCGTTCACTAGTTTTTCGTCACCAATCGTCTTATTTGCGTCGTTTATTCACTAAAGTCTATGGTGTTTCACGAGAGCGCATGCTGTAACATTTTTAATTGAAAAAGTAATCGACAGATTAATCGATTATCAAAATAATCATTAGTTGCAGCCCTACATTTTTTAATTAATCAGTGCTAGGTTATTCCATTTTGATTCAACACATTTCCAAAAACGTTTTTGCTTCACCATTTTCGATTTTGAAGTGACAAGTGTATAAAACACGTAGCACACATACATACATATTTTCATCCATCCATCCATCCATCCTAACAGCTTGTCCAATTCAGGATTGGGGGGTCTGGAGCTCATACTGGAACGTAAGGGCGCAAGGCAGGGAATAACCCAGGATGGGGTGTCAGCACATCACAGGACACACACACCCTTTACACCTACAGACAGTTTGCCTCCACACACGTAGAGCCATGGCAGAAACTCAAATCCCAACAGTGCTAACCACTACGGCACTCTATTTCACTATAAAAGAAAAAGAAAAAAAAAAAAAAAAGCTTGTTAATCCATGCTCTTCCCTCGTTTTCAAATTAAAAGCAATTTTAAAAATGCATTTTGCGAGATGAACCTCGCAAAAAGGAATTCTGATTTTTCAATACCATGGAAAAGTACTCTTTTTGAGCTTCTGAATTATAGGGATTATTTTTTGCTACACACTGTGCAGAAAAGGTACTGTATGTGAAAGGAAAAATTTCAACTAAACAAGCAAATCGCACTGGAAGGTATGAGTAAGTCACATGGCAAGTTTCATCAGATACAAGAATGGTGATGCAATAAAATTAAAAATGCTGCCATGATTATCCCATTGTTAATTACATGTACACGCATTACACAAACTCGGACCAAATACAACCAGGAAGTTAGTCAGTAAGGCCAGCTACGTGTAATACAGTAACTACGCTACACACAAGTCCACCATAGTCGAAGGTTACCCACACAAGCAGACGGTTCAGCTGTGCACAACCCCAGCAGTGACGCATGAAGCCAGGACTTACTTCTGGGGTGCTACAGCCATGAACCTCCTGCGTTTGGAACCTGCATTTCAAGTCAAGTTCGATTTCACAGTAAAAACACGCCAACAGCCTGCCACTCCTTGAACTCCACTTCTCAGACCCACCTGGATTACATTTGTAAAACTAACCCTAAAGGCCTCCCTGTCATTGCACAATAAAAATGTGCTTCACTAAATTTACCTACTCTGGGTGCAAAAAGCTCATGCTACCAGACAGGTCTTTATAATACCATCCCGAAATCTGACAGCAGATAAAAGCCTACTCGATTTCCCTCTATAAAAACAGGTGGGGAAAATATATTATAGAAGAGAAAAACACAGTATGGTCCAGACCAGGCTCGGGAAGGAAGAACGGAAAAGGCTGCCTTACAGGATACTGGCAGTCGCCTCTGGGCTTGAAAGAGCTTGTCGAAAACAATAGACCTGAACAGCACCTCAAGCCCCGGCAGCCTTTGAGCAGATCACGCTTCCTGTAGGGCTGAAAACACGGCATCGAGTTCACACGAGGCCCATGGCAGATGCACGGTCGTGCGGCTCGAGGGCCATTCAGCAACTCGCCCTTAAAAACTGTGTGCGCCAAAAGAACATTTCACTGCTTTGGCACCCGGCATTCCATCGGTAAAAGCTGCTCATTTAAACACCCCAGGGTTTATTACTCTGGTCCGTCCCAGCAGCACTCGGGAGAATAACAACAAAGAAACATAAGGGACCAGGGAACAGCTGGCGAATAAGAAAAACATCTAATACACGAGAGCCCCCACGGCCCCCTTCCTGCAGAGGGGCAGATGTGTTGCTGACCTAGTTTACCAGCAACGGGGCCAGATACTACACTCAGATGCAGGTACATCCAGGAAAGGTGAACTAGGACCTACAATTTGGCCAGTAAAGGATTCTCCTTTTTCCACACAGATAGAGCTGTGTGCCAAAGCACCAAGCAAGAGGTTTTGACTGGTTTTAGTTAAAAGTAGGTTTGGTGCCTGCAAATGCACTGCGGGGCCTAACATTCTACTCAAAGCAGGAGTCCTATGGAGGTCTAAAAAAACAGAAATCGCTGCCAAGTAAAATGTGCCTTCCATGTTTATGCACCCTTTCGTGTGAGGGAAGCAGCCAGCGGGATACAGGGTTTACATGCTGTAGAACTAGCGAGAATCTTAAAGAGCACAGCACGCCACTGTATGAATGCATCTGCCGCTCTTCTTTTCCATCGCTTGTGTAAAAAAATACTGGGACTGGTTAACTGCCATGTCAATGCAGCTTTCTTTCCCACCCATTCTTTACATTCGGTCCAGAGGAATGTTCGGCAATGGGGACAGCAAGCGGCCAGGGATTTTATCCATGGCCAAATTCCAGATGCATGAGGAAACACAGCGGTAAAGGAGTTTCTATAAAGGCTCGACTAGGTTTAGGATTTGCAGAGTAGAAGGGGTTTAGAAGAGCTCACATGGGCTAATCTGAATAGTTATTCAAGCAGATGGTGAATTGATGACTTACACAGAACAAACAATTCAGCTACTTAAGACAGATCGAATGTGCTAGGTGATTACTGTGGCATACGGCCTCATGTGCAGTGGGCTTGTACTTTCTGTACTCTGGACTGATATGGAACACATCCAGACCAGCACATTCACTGGAAAGAAATGCTGTGAAGCTACCATTCCCATAAGATAAATTTACTATTGCTAGGCTGGGAATTATAGTAAGTTTAGTCAAAGGGTTGTTGGTGTGTGACTAGTAGGCTTGTGCGATATGAAGGAATTATGGTATATCCTGGTAATAATCCCAAAGGTATTATTTTTAATATCAAAAATACAGATGCTCCTCTTTTTATGCAAACATGGAGCTACATGCAATCAGCCAGTTGCATATTTTTTGTTTGCTTACGTTACAGATTTGCCCATAAGGGTGTCCATTATGTAAAGGACTAATAAGTGGCTTGTTTTAGATTCTGATTGCATTTTCACTGGTCTAATCTTTGGCCTTGTAAAATCATACTGACCAGTATCATCAGTCACCATCTCTTTGGCTGCAAATCTGTTTCAGTATTGGACATATCTGTCATATTACATAACTGTCCTGTTAAATGCTGAGTAAGTATACTGTCACTGCATGTCCCTGCAAAATACTGCTCTTAGTCATCTAGAAAATGAATTTACCTGACAAACTGGAGAAGTTAGTTTAATTGTTAGTTACAATCATCTAAGCCAAAGCATTTTTGGTTGACACTAACTTAAAGGCTTCGCCTTCTACAGTTTCTGGTGGTAGTTATTTAATAAGTGTCTATTGCCCAGTAGCGCCAACTGTGTTTGATCTTGACAAAACAACATTCTGGGGGAAAAAAATAAATAGTACCCTTTTCAATAAAAACTGAGCCATGTATGTGTAATATTAAAAAAAAAACACTTTGAATTGGATATTTTTGGTACCTATGGTGTATAACAGGCACCATCATCTCAAAAGGGATAATAAATTAAAAAAAAAAAGTCAAAGAACATTTAATCAAAATCAAATATGGTGATGCAGAAACCTTTTTGGAAATTTGTTGAATTAAACATGGAATGATCCTAGTACAATGATGTACTGCATTACTGCAAAGCCTAAGATGCATGTTGTCTTCTAGCATCTGGAAGAGTTTAATATTTTATGCTGACCAGTTCTCCTCTTCACTGAATGCAGCAGCATTTTTGCATAAGTAATTAAAAAATAATAATACATTTTACATGGCTGCAAGTCAAACTTTGATTTTCCTTTGTGCAGTTTCTTCAAGTAAAAGAAACCCAATGACTAAATTAAAAGATGCAGCAACTTTTAATTTGATCAGGGTGTTACGTCCACAATCTGCATCTAAAATTCCCAGTCAGTAACTCTACAATGCCTGGCGGTATGTGAAAACTCATGCCATTGTTTGTCCAATTACAAATTTACAATTGATTTATCGGCCATTAAATCAAGCTGATAAACCACAGTCTGCAACAGACTGTGTCAGAACAAATTAGAACTGCTGAGCTTTGCGAGGTTAAGGGTCTGTCCTCTGGTGTTTCGTTGGAGGGCTTCTGCAGTCCAAAGTTCAGCAAAGCTGTAAATGTCTACCACGTCACGATGCCACGGGCCAGGATGGCGTACATTCATGACCGTCGCAACACCCACTGTGGACTGAGGCACGAAACAGACTACCAACCTGGCTCATCATAAATGCTGTTAGTACTATTTACCTAGTGGTTTTTTTTGAGCAAATCGGGCCACATAATTTGGAAATGAGCCTATTCAAAGTGATTTCACCCATCAGCATCCAGGTTGCAAAGCCCTCTCCCACCATCTTCATTGCCCACAGCAATAAGGTTGTGCTGTGAAACACCAAACCCCCCTCAAACTACAGGTATACATTAAACACGGGATCATTAACTACCAGCGCCCAACACCACCACCTCCCCCCCCCCCCCCAGAAGGTCTAATCAGTCCCCATATTTCCCAGCCCTCTTCAGAATGGACCTTCCATCTCTAATGGTTTTTACTATTAGACAGCAATTTGCTTAAGGACCCTCTATCAGATCCGCTGCTGTTTAAGGTTCCTGAATTTCTCTCTAAGGAATGACAAAAAAAATGCTGTTTAACAAAATGACACGGAGTCTGTAAAGGCTGTTTGCCTGACGGCGTGCATAAGGGTACAGTAACTACATCACTCCATAAACCAGTATTTGCAGTTTCTTTTTGTTTGCTTACAGATGTGGCATAAAACAGAGACACCAATCAAAGCAGGTCTCAAACCCTTACCTTCAAAAAATAAGCGCAGAATTATTTCGGATGTTTTTGGCCGGTTAATGAAGCAAATATACATTATGGAAGCATGATTACTATCATCAACCTGGGTAACGTCCTAACTGTTACTGTTACTAGTGACCAAGAGTTAAGTTATAAGTGACTGGTAGTCCAAATCACTACTAATTAAAGATAAATTCACGCATCAGTCACCGGCTGCCCAGTCAGTCAGTTTAACTGGTTGGATCCCCAACAACAAAATCGCAACTTATAACAAAAGCGGCGTAACTAGTGAAAGTAATCATCCATGTACCATCTAAATGTTCGGGTTCTTCTCCACTAAACGCAAACATAAGGTGAAAAGAAAATTTACCGAGCTACCAGTCTCACAGGGATCGTCAATGCGGTCGGGCAGCTAACTAGCTAACTCGCCCGTTCATAAGGACCCCATGTCTTGGCGTCGGTGAGGTGGGCAGTAACGGTTACTTACGATGATCTCTCGGACTCGGTCGTGGAATATCTGCTCCCTGACCGACACGTCGTCTGCTTCCATCCTCGGACAATCATATCGTGTCAAGGAAAGAGTGATTAATCAACAAGGGAGACACAGGGACGCTGATCAAAAGGCCACCCCACTGTTCGTATTGACGCCAGCGTGCTTCCAGCGGTTGGGGGGAGACTGAGGGTTTTCAAAAATGCTTCTCGCAATATTACAGGCGGCGGGGGCGGGGCGAGGGCGGGGATTGGGTAAGAGCTGGGCGTGGCATTATGTAAAGACTAAAAGGGATAAAGGCGGCCACTCTGTGACGTACATCAAGATTGGGTGTTGTCAGATGGTGGTATAGGCGGGGCTTGGAAAGTAAAGAAATTAAAATTATAGTTATGCTTTGAAGGAAATTGACATGTTAATATTTTGATCGAAGGTGTCTTTATAAATAACGTACACCAGAACATTATGTGGAGAAAAGAACTTTATGTATAATGATGCATAAAATAAATTTAAAAAGCAAAATTATTTGATAATATTGATGTTGTGTTATTATTAGATTAAAACTTTGAAATACTTTGTTGTCAGTCATGTCCAGAGTAGATGAGTGTCCGGTCTTACTGAAAACTGCACAAGGGAATCCAGTCAAGACCATGAATAGTTGTCGATTGTTAGGGTTGTGATTCTTATGTCGGTGTTACCTTGTTTATTCCAGTGAAAGATACTGAACTGGGCTCTATTACTGGCTGGGCGATTGCAGTTAGTATTTCCAAACCTGTAAAAAACTGTATTCTGTTTCTTATCCACCGTTATCCCCCGTTTTACAATAGGACTGTCGTTAGAGTAACTATCTAAAGGGCTGGAAGCGTTCGAGTGATGACTTGTGCAGTTTACAATTGAGATACAAAGTCCAAATGCAGTGAAAACGTACTCTCAGAAACATTTGCGGGAGAGTTGGAGGTAAGCTTTAATGCTATGTATGTCTATGTGTGTGTGTATGTATATTCTATATAGAGATTATATATAGAGAGAGAGAGTAAGAGAGAGTTGCATTTAATCAGATGTTAAGATAGCACGTACAGAGCTTGTATGGTGATCATAAAGAGTTTACTTCGCGATCTGTAAGTTTAATCGAAATGACTAACTCTACTTCCCAGCCGAGAAAAATCATTAGAAACCATCAGGAAAATATCTGATAGTTTCCATTACAAAATATTCCCAACGGGAACTGGGCTAGTAGTTCCCATTAGTTCCCTCCATCAGGTTGAATTAACATTTTCATCCGGATTTAAAGGTTCTTACTGCTCTAAATAGTTTTCTAAACTAGTTTCCATTAACCGACTTTCCATAAGGATTTGATGGTTCTACTGGTTTACAATGGTTTATGCTATTAATGGTTTGAAATTAGATTCCTACTGGTGGGCAGTGGTGGCTCAATGGTTAGGGAAGCACGCTTGTAATTGAAAGGCACCACTGAGGTACCCTGAGCAAGATACCACCCCCAAGCACTGCTCCCTCCTATGTCATGACATCACATATGGGTTAAATGCAGAGGACACATTTCATTGTTGTGTGCTGTGTCAACACTAATCACTAAATTCTAATTCTAATGGTACAATACAAGGGACTATTAATAAATAAAACAATAATTAGGAACTACAGATAATCATCATGAAGCAAAATCACAGGCCAAACCCATTAGGATACCAGCAGGACCATCGGCAGAAGATTTCCATATGGACTAGTTTATGTAAAACAACAGGGTCCATTAGAAACACTGCATACCATTAAGATACCATTATAAACTACTAGGAAAATATTAAATTCCAGTATAATCCAGCAGAAATGCTTAATGGTTTCTAATGATTTTTTTTTCAGCAGGGGTGAACTTTATTATCCCCTTTAATTAAACAGTGCAACAGAATTTTTAAAAAATAGAATAAGCAGAGTGTGTTCCAGAATCCAGTGACCATTTTTCAGGTGACAAGAAAAAATGGTTATATTTAACTGATCAGATGTATGTGGTGATTTATACAATGATTTGTACAGTACCAATATGTAAATACATATTATAAGCATGTTTACTACCATAATGGAATGACAGCCAGCACTGTAAACCAAAACCTTATTTCAAGCCTTTAAAATAAACCATTTACAATATATCATTGTAAATCACTAGGAACCCTCAAATCCTTACATATTTTTACATATTAAATCACATATATCAGCTATGTCTAAAAGTACATTGAGGCATATAGTATAGAATATAGTATATTTTCTTATATTAAGTCATATTAACTGTTGTCCATGTGGTTTGCATTTTCACACGGGTTTCTGTCTGCAGCACAAAGATACGCAGTTAGGCTCACTGGTGCCTCTAACTTGCTCATAGCAGAATGATCATAGTGATCTAGGGTCGAGTGGGATCCTATCCAGGGTGTACAGCAGGGTCCTATAGGATATCCACCTTCTGATGACTTATCCTAGTCAGGACCCGCCCCATGGTCCTGGCTAGGATAAACAGTTACATGATGAATTGATGGACTATTGCACAACTTAATTTGCAATGCTCCAAAAATAAACGGGTCTTCTATATTTCAACCAACTATCCTAAGCAGGGTCACAGAGCATTATTATTGTAACTTAGATTCTAGACTAGATTCAAGACTTCTTTGTGTGAAGAATGATAATATTCCTCTGCACTACAGGAAACAGAGAAGCTCACTGGCAAAGATGGGACTGGCTCTTTAAATGAACGACTACCATTCTGCCATTGGCTGCTGATTCATTTATGGCCAAAGGGCTGCTCATCACATATGCATTATGGGCAATAGGCGGTCCCCTGGGCCTTCACCACCTCTATTTGGGGAGGGATAGCCACGCTTTGCTATGGCTACTCACCCT
The DNA here is from genome assembly GCA_019775915.2 of Cyphomyrus plagiostoma. NCBI lineage: Eukaryota > Metazoa > Chordata > Actinopteri > Osteoglossiformes > Mormyridae > Cyphomyrus > Cyphomyrus plagiostoma. The sequence goes on along the minus strand of JABFEA020000110.1, from coordinate 7,943,845 downwards.
GGGAGGCTTCGGAGTGGGATGGATGAGGGAGGTCTTCCGCCTTCCTGCTTACGTCAGTGAAGTAAACCGGGAGGCCGCGGGGGATGGTGTGAGACGCCGTAACACCCGGCCTCCCCCAGTTAGTCCCGTCCGATTCGCGGGCCAGGTCTGCGTGGGGATCTACTTCGGTACGGTGGCCCTGATCGCCCTGAACTCCCTCCACTTCTTCTACCTTTTGGTATTGCCACTTTGCGTGGGTGCTGGGGTGTACCTGGTGTCTTGCGCTGGCAGAGAGACGTCGGACCTGCAGAAGACCCTCACCACCTGCGTCATGACATCCCCGTTGTTTTACGGGAGCAAGCTCTCGCCCCTGCCCATCAGCCTGGCTGCCAGCATCACCGCTACCAGGCATCGCAGGTTCAAAGAGCCTCCGGCAGCAAACGACCCACCTGAGCCGCTCGGTACGCTCGCGCCCCGTTCCCCTTTTTATGCCCATGTGTTACCAAAAGCCCAGCTTTAATTTATCATTCGCTATTGGTACCCTATGTAATATCCATCCATCCACCCATTTTCCCAACCGCTCATCCTACTGGGTCACGGGGGTTCCGGAGCCTATCCCGGAAGCAACGGGCACGAGGCAGGAACAACCCTGGACGGGGGGCCAGCCCATCGCAGGGCACACTCACACACCAGTCACTCACACATGCACACCTACGG
>JABFEA020000110.1:7929503-7943049 GCA_019775915.2 Cyphomyrus plagiostoma | reverse complement strand
GGAAACCGGAGTACCCGGAGGAAACCCCACGACGACACGGGGAGAACATGCAAACTCCACACACGTGAAACCCAGGCAGAGACCGGAACCCAGGTCCCAGAGGTGTGAGGCAACAGTGCTAACCACTACTCCACCATGCCGCCCCCTCCTATGTAATATCACTTAATAAAAAGAATAATAATACATCTGACTTCCATCACACTGTTCATTATGGGGCAGTGGTGGCCTAATGGATAGGGAAGCGCACTTGTGATTGAAAGGTTGTTGGTTTGGATCCCCGACCTGCAAAGTACCACTGATGAGGCACTACTTCCAAGATGCTGTATTAGCTGCCTCCTGCCATGTGGTTTAAATACGGAAGACACATTTTGCTGTTGTGTGCCAGCAATGACAATTAATCACTTTCCCTCTATTATCAAAATCTCTTATTAAGCCACAATAAAAGCAAATAATACAGTTATATCCTTTTTTGTGGATCATGTACTCCCTATTATTTATCACTAACCCATTTCTATCTACAATTTCTCTAGGTCCACGTCTGTACCGTCTGGGTTTCGCCTGGCTGGCCTTCTCTGCACCTCTGGGATACTGCGTTTTTCACAACACGACTGCCACCCTTGGCTACCTGGTGGACTGTGTGTCAGCCATTCTGGATGCGCTATGGTTCTTCCCCTGGCTCCAGGGGGTGCTGGAATACTTCCTGTTGCTTCCGTACAAGGTGTTGCGTGCTCTGACGGGAGCTGGGCTCCCAGAGGAAAGCTGGAAGAAGGTGCTGGAGGTCCTGATTAGAGAGTACAGTCAGCGAGAGAAAGAGGCAATGCAGGTGAATCTGTGTGGGAGGCTCTGGAATGTGAGGGCTGACGTGATCCACACATAAATTTGTACAGTCCTCCATCTCTTTATATAATCCTGTCAGCTTGTGGAGGAAACCTTTAATTTTCCACATCAGACATGCCATCGACTTGAAATAATCAAAGATATATAACAGATTAAGTTCAAGTTTGGATCAAAATATCTGCTTTGTAAAGTAAGAAACAGCAAATGTATATACTTATATACTCTGTATATACTTATTCCAGTGTTAGAGCATGTAGAAGCCTAAAGAGTGACTCTCTGAAATAATCCTGTAATTTATGCTTTTATCCATATTTCAAAACTGCTTCTTCAAGGCAAACATTGCAGCCTTTGACATATCCTGGGAAATACTTCACGAGGGACGGAACATCCACTCCAGGGGAATTTAGATGTAATGGTTCATTTAAACCACATCTTTGGACTATGGGAGGAGAGTGGAGCGCCACACATGAGAACAAATAAATCTATAACACACCCAAGTGTGGTGCAGGGCCACAGCGCCACCTGCTGAGCAACTAAAGTGCTGCAGTTTCTAGAGATGTGCTGTTCTGTTCACTTTTTGCAAAATTCCTGTGGTGTTTCAGGTTTTGTTGGTGAGAGAAGGGGCCTCCATGGAGGAGATCACACGCAGTTACAGGGAATTGGTGAAGGTGTGGCACCCAGATCACAACCCCAGGCAGATGACTGAGGCCCAGCAGATGTTCATTAGGATCCAGGAGGCTTACGAGACACTGACGCAACGACACAAGAAAACCCAGCAAGAATAGAGTTTTAGGTATCACTTTACAATAAGATTCCCTTTTGCCACTTGTAAATGGTAGTAACTCATTAATAAAAAGAAACTTGTTTAAAATTGTCTATTAATAATTTACAAAATGTTACAGCCTAATTAATAACCAGATAATAAACCATTCATAAACTCTTTATATGGGCAGCCTAATTGTAAAATGGCACCGAGTTTTACAGTGTTAATGAAATGTAGGGACCCACTAATCTTGGCAGGTTGATGCACAAAGGTGCACAAATGTAAATCACTTTGTGATGCTAGGACTGGTTATTCAAATACAGTTATTTAAGCAATTATTGTTGCATTAACATTTATTTTCACCCACTGCTGTGTAATAGGACAGCTAAATGGAGCGCTCTCTCTCTTTTTTTTTTTTTTTTAAAAAAAAGGTTTATAGATATCTCTGGTAATAATGTCAAAATGGCAAAAACATATTACATGGATAAAGAAGAAGAGTTAAACTATTCTGTAAATAGCATTGTGAGTTGAATATGTTAATATAAAATACAGATCAATAACCTGTATAATTTTTGGTTCAAAAAACTTTCCTAGTCATAGACCATATTTTACTTATCTGTATTTCACATGCTGCATTTTCCATTTTTGTGAGTGTGTGTATGTCTGTTTTCACAAAGACACCATGTCATTGACTGTAGAATAGTGGGTGGATATCATGGGAATTTATAGATGCAGTGGCCCATTTCAGGCTCATCAAAGTGTAGTCAGTTGTCCCACCTACTAGACACACATTAATTCACAATTTGCAATTGGTTTACCTTTAGAATATTCTGCCATTTACAAATTTTCAAAATCCCCCACCACCAAAAATAATTAAATAAGTAATAAGTAAAAAACAATCACTTAGATAGAAAATCCTATTAAAATGAATTTTGTATAATTTAAACAAAGATATATACATTTATAAGTGTAAAATATACAAAAACATTTAAAACCATAAAATGAAAGTATAATAATAGTGGCAATTGTACTAAATATAGCGTTCAAAATTCAATTGCACATTAAATACATATTTTTTATTTATTGTTCCTTCTTTTCTTTGCGACACTTAATAGGATAAGTAGTTTTAAGACGGATGGATGTTCCTTTCATTAATGCTTAACTCATTTACTTACTATTTCAGCTGTAGCACACAAAATATTTGCTGCCATCTTGTGGTTAGTAAGACGACATGCTGGATTTTTCAATTATACAGTAATCGGGGCTAGTGTCCAGTGCATTTTAATTATTTTATCAATATTAATATCACAATTTGGCATATTTTATGTTATACGTATTTATATTATGCGTTTTTTAATACAATATTTTACTTCTGCAAGTGTTATTTTACTCTTTAATTTATTTATATAATGATTTACAACTAAAACGTATAGAAGAAAGAAAAGCCATTTCCTAGGGCGTATATCATTTTAATTTCTAATCATTTCACTTCGTAAAATGTAAAATAAGTTATCGATGCATACGCAAGATCTTATTAAACTGCAGCGCTCTCTCGTTTTTCCACTTGAGCACATCGATGCATTCGACAGTCAGTGCCGATCAGGGCGTCTGCAGTAGGATTAACGGGCCTGTATCCCGGTGTGGGACCGGAAGTTGTCCGGGGTTTCAGGTAAAAGGACCCGGAGATGCTGCCTTCGCCAGAAAAAACAAACGGACAGCCAGAAACGTAAATTCAAAATAAATATCTCTAACAGGACCGATTTCAGGTATGAAACGATTGAGGCGCTAGAGTATATTTGCTATAAGTAGCCAGGAGGGAGTATGCATGGGCTGGGAAAGCAGCTAGCTATGTCGAGAAGCAAGCATCGATTTAGAGGCGGCTGCCATAGCAACGGCTGAAAAGAAACATAATTCAACTTTAGGTCGACAACGCAATTAGAGAGCTTTCTGTGGGGGAAAAAACGGTCACGTGTTCCGCCAGTCGCCCAGAAGAGCGCTCGCGGGCGCTTTCCGTTACGGCTGCTCCGTGAGCCAGTCGGCGGGATGGAGCTCGAACCAGTCCGCCGGAGCGGACGTCACTCATCCTGTGACAGCTGAAATTTCGGCCGCATTCATTTAAACGTCCCCTGCCGTCTTGCCGCGACGCTGTCGGTGCCTCACGGGCGTCTTCGCGTAAAGCGCCCGCGACATTTACACTGTTTACATCGCGTTCAGATAAAGTAACGAGCTAACAGGGTACTTTCCTAGAAGGAAACAGTCTGCCGCCAGACCAGTTGCTTGTAAGTTGAAGGACCATTTCTTCGAATAACTGGCTAATACGTAGCTGACATTTTAAGTGCGGTAAGGGTTTTTCCCCCCCTTTTGATCACTTATTTTTTTGTTAATGTTACATATGTTACATAGGTTAAATGCCATATGTTTTTATTTCAAGAACAAGACCTCTTTAACTATTCCGAAGCTCTTTAATCATGCAGCCTTAGTTGTGTGTATCTGATTTCCCTATGTAGTGGTTGGCGTTCTGCGTGTGGTGTAACTAATTTAAAGATCGAATAATCAGTTTTCAGACAGATTAATTATTATCAATTAAATGTAACAAACGCATACTGCTGCTGTTTGTACACTAATGATATCCTAACTGCCAGCTGTGTTTAGTGATTCACTGTGATTCCCCCCCTCAATTTGTGATTTCTCTAGTAATTTTAAAAAGAATACGTTTTAATGTTTTTTGGGAAGACAAAGAAAAATTATCAGATTTATACTGGTGTTATTGATGATATTCTAAAAGAAATTTGAAATCTATGGAATGAGTTTCTACTTTCTGTCTCATTTTCGTCATTAACTGCTTTGAAGATAAGGTACACATTTATTTTAAGGAAATCTAAAATTGTATTCACACGCACGGTTAGGGTACAGCTGTTTTGGCGGCTATGCATATGTACTGACGCGTCAGGGTTAACTATCCAATAGAGTTTTCAGTCAGTCGGTCCGGTAGGGTCTGATTCTCCTATGTCTTGTCATGTCTAATGCTTTTGTGCACTCCTGGAAGAATTCACTTCCAAAACTTGTAGGCTTCCAAGTCAGCAAGAATAGAATGTCTGTCATTCTTCTTATAAAAATTTTAGGCCTCTGTGCCCAGAGGAATCTGGCACATAATGTTCCTACCCCATTTTTCTGATAGGTATGTATATAGTATGGCCCCAATCTTGAGCTTGTTTGGCAGATTTGTATTGGAGAAGCTCGTGGAAGGTTTTCTTGCAGTGGGGACTGGGAGAACAGCCCTCCAAAACTCTCAAAACACCATTTTTACATTTTTAAAAGCATTAAGGCTTACAGGGCTAACCCACCCTAAGGCTTGGTATCGCTCACGTAAAGTTATACATTTACTGTTAAGTTTTCTGATTGTCCGTACAAATTTGGTTTGATATAGAAATCAGTGCACAATTGTCATGTGTGTGAGATTATTTTAAGTCACATACAACTTAACATTGTTATGTAATGCTCTCATTTTATGTGGCATTTATATCGTGGCATGTTTCCAAAGAGACAGTCAAAATCAGCTTGTCAGCTTGTAAACCAGCATCAGTGTTGTGAAAAAGGAGTTACTCTAGTTCATAAAAGTATAATGAATGTTTTGTGGTTCAATGTAAGGCTGTGTAAAAACAGCCTTGCATTGAACCACAAAACATTCATTATAAAACGTGTATTTGTCTCCTGGTGCATATATGAACATGAATGAAATGCATCAAGATGAGTTGAATCTTATTTTAACCATCCCAAGCAAATCCCAAGTGCAAAATGTTATACGAGATCACATTTACTGTTGTGCTTATTGTTGAACCATTGGAGCTCAGAAGCCTTGTTATGTGTTTCTGTTCAAATATTTATAGTCTATTCTTGTTCATCTGCAAGATTTATCCATAGACTCTAGTTTTTTTGTCATTTAATTTCTAGCTCATCTCTTTCCACTGTTTCCCCAGTCTGTACTTCTTTGTGTGTCTTGATTTTTGCACCTTCTCCGTGCCGGTGCATTTTTGGTCCTTGGGGTTAGGGTGAAGAGTGTGAGAGCTCGGGGGTAGGGGTGGTGGAGTGACTAAGTGTTTCGTTCGTGTATTTAAGATAGAAGGGAAAAAAACGAGTGTGTCCGTTGTCGTCGGATGCAACGTAGATTTGGGCATATAAAAGGATTGTGCCAGCAAAAGTGCACACAGAGAAAGAAAGGAGACAGAAGCTGCAGAAGATTTAGGGAGGAATTTGCTTTCTGTGATAGGGGTCTGTTGTTTAACACAGCGATGCACAGTTCACTTGGAACGGAGGTTCCAACTCTTTGTGTACTGTGAATCTCCGTCCCGTATCGATAATGTGGATGTGGCTGGAAAGCTGACTTAGGTATAACTGCAGCTGAGTGATGAACTAAGCTTCTGAAGGTGAGGACTTTTGGGGAAGATTGAGACTCTGACTTAAGTGTTTGTGTTCCTATGTCCTCTGCTTAGATGGTGTGAGAATGAATGCTGATGACTGCAATGGCCGTTCCTATATGTCAGGTAATAAAAGTAAAAACTGTAAAAAGTATGTTTTTGTTCTAACTGAATTGATTTGGCATAAAGTATATAGCTGTGATACCAATAAGTCCATAGTAGTGTGGTTCATTCTACTGTGTGCGTGTTTGTGTAGGGAGTGGAGACTCATCGATGGAGAGGGACTTCTCTGGAGGCATGGGGGGGGCTACAGTTAGCACACCCAACAGTCAACACTCTTCTCCCAGTCGGTCCCTCAGCGGTGAGTAAATACTTACCTTTACTTACCTGTCTGTACAAATACTGATAGGTATTACACACTGAGGCTGCTGCTATATTCACAGTGAACCCTTGTTTCTCCAGCGATGCTCCCCTGAGTTTTTTGCTCACTGTGTCACAGGCCGCTTTGTCTCTCTCCCCAGCCAACTCCATCAAGGTAGAGCTGTACAACGATGACCAGCTGGGCTGCGTAGCTCGTCCGGCCAAGAGGGCAGGAGAGCGCGATGAGGCGTGGAAGGATGAGCGACTGGATCCTGTGGAGGAGGGGGGTCTGGAGCTGGGCGGCGTGGTTGGCGGGGGCGCAGGCGGCGGCAGAAGCTATGGCGAGCTGGCCAGTCCCGAGCCCACTTCCCCAGGGCCAATCCGGCTTCCCAATGGAAAGCTGAAGTGTGACATTTGTGGCATGGTGTGCATCGGGCCCAACGTTCTGATGGTGCACAAGCGCAGCCACACTGGTGAGTAGTGGAAAAATCAGCCGGAATGTTCCATTAGGCCCGTTTTCTGTTTTGTCTGTGTGACGGCGTGCAACTTCACCTTTTTGGGGTCACGTGGCAGAAAAATCCTGCCAAGTTACTGGTATGTTACCTTTGGGATGTGGTAACACATGGCTGGTTAGCCTTGGCAATTGTCCTGCATGATTTACTCGACTTCCCAGTTTAGTCAGTTGAGACAGACTTCTCTTTTAGCTGTTATGCAACTGATTTCCCACTTAGCTTCACATTTGAGTCATTTTTAAAGTAAACTTCAGTAGAAATGTCTCCCTTTGGAATTCATCCTGGGACATAGATGGCTAACTTCAGACTCTGTTGTGGGGCTATTAAGTATAATATGGCCACTGGCATTTAAAGCATAGCTGTATCACAGTGGGGCTAAAATCATCTGAGATTAAATCATGTAACATTCACTTATGTCTGGTCAGTACAAGTTGGCTGGTATTTAATGACTTTTTTTTTTTCCAGTCTACATAACATGGAAAGTTCCTAAGTTCTCCTCAAATAAAGAAGGCAAAAATTCCATAGGTTTCTGTTCTGGAAAGTTTTATCTAGTTTGGGGAAGTTTCCAAGCTGTCAGGATGTTCACAGAGAGATAGAGGAAGATTTCTAACTTGCAGTTGGTAGACAGAAAAGAGGAAGCGCTGGGAAGTACCCACATAAGTCGTTAATGCCATGCTGCTTCACATGGATCACTTCAGCATGAGCTGTGCATGTTGTGGATACCCTTTGATATTACTGGCAAACCCCCCCCCCCCCCCATGATAAAAGTCCTGTAGTAAATCATTGCTAATCAGACTGTACTTGAATATATTTGTTTGAAAGCATGCTAAGCTTTGAAGAGCTCTGTGTTTGTTTGGGCATAGTTGAGCCCCCCCATTTTTTTCTCTACGCAGTGAATATGACCATACCCGTAAGCTCTCATTGTGACACCCACAGCCCTGTGTGCCATGCCAGGTGAGCGCCCATTCCAGTGTAACCAGTGCGGCGCCTCCTTCACTCAGAAGGGCAACCTGCTACGGCATATCAAGCTCCACTCTGGGGAGAAGCCCTTCAAGTGCCCCTTCTGCAGCTACGCCTGCCGGCGTCGGGATGCCCTGACGGGACACCTCCGCACCCACTCTGGTGAGACCGCCGTGCCAAGGAGCAGGAGGCCAGCACTCATACTGGACAGGGTCTCGACCCGAGGCAGAAACAAGATGTACCAGCAGGGTGTCAGGACTGCTTCAGGCTGTGTGGATGAGTTAATGTACGGTTACTGACATTAGACTGAGTCTGATTTGAAGGGCACAATTGCACAGGTTGGGCTTTTAGTGTCGTTTTTGATGAGAGAAGAATGAGGATAAATGAACACATCATATTCTGCTGTAGACTTTGGGTTCAGACAAGGTGTTTGTGTGAGACGATGAAAACAGGAAATCCTGTTGATATTTTTCAGTTGTGTATGAACTGGTACAAATATGTAAAGATGAATTTCTTAAGAAACCGGATTCCGGAGTTGGTTGCTCGCTGACTCCATGCTGGGTGATTTCTCGGCAAGGGGATGAAGCAGAAGTGTGTGGTGGGTCAGGTGCCCTCGTCCCACGTCATTAGCGGACTGCATGGTTCTGAGCTAATCTTTCTGCTAGGATACGGTACTCAAAGGTGGACGGAATGGGTTGGTGGTATTCTGTGAGGAGAGTTCTTAGCGAGTAGGGTGGGAGGGGTATCTCGCTTTCATCAGTGTGGTTCGTTAGCGTGTCGCTAATAGGTGGAGGGGGGCGTATATGCGGTGTTGCTGATGCTGTCCTCCTGCTTTGCCTCTGTCCTGCAGTGTCCTCCCCCACGGTGGGGAAGCCCTACAAGTGCAGTTACTGTGGCCGCAGCTACAAGCAGCAAAGCACACTGGAGGAGCACCGGGAGCGTTGCCATGGCTACCTGCAGAGCCTGGAGGCGCAGCCCACGCCAGGCAGCCACGTGCATGGTAAGGAGCCACCTCCAGCTCCTGTGGGGTCAGCGCATGACGCCATGGCGACCTGCGTACTGAAGAGCTTCTCTATCGATCCCATCCAATGCAGGTGAGGAGATGCGGGATGTGGAGCTGGTGACAGACCCTCTGCTCCAGCCTTCCACAGACAAGCTGACATTCATTGACCGCCTGGCCAACAGCATCACCAAGCGTAAGAGGTCGACACCTCAGAAGTTTGTGGGTGAGTACCTGTCCGCCCCCAATTTATCACCCTGGGTCAGAAGCCCCTTAGTATTGCGCAGATTACCTGGACACACCTGTACCTTCAATGGGCCATGCTGAGCTGCTACTGAGCCGGTCAGCATGACGTTCTCCGTGACTTTGCTCTCCGTGACTTTGCTCTCCGTGACTTTGCTCTCCGTGACTTTGCTCTCCGTGACTTTGCTCTCTTTGTCTATACAGGACAGAAGCACATGCGCCTCAGCACAGCCGACGGACATTATGAACATTATCCTCCCATCGACAAGGAAGGGGACGAGCTGAGTTCCCTGCACAGGACTGCTGACTCCTCCAACTTCACGGGTGTCATTAGCAGCTACCTTGGGGGCCCCGTGGGAGGAGGTGGGGGCCAAGAGTCCATCCGCTCCCTCCGGCTGCCCCCCCAGCACCCTGCCAGCGTGCCGGAGTTCACGTCCGTCATCAGCTCCTTTTACAATCAGCTGGGTCAGCCAGGGCAAAGAACAGACTCTGGGGGGGTTGGGGCAGCGGGCATGGCCGTGGGACTGGGAGGACGGGAGGCAGGGGAGGGCCACGAGGACCTGCCACCCAGCTGCGCTCATGCCACCTCTCCCAGCAACGGCTGCCAGGATTCCACAGACACAGAGAGCACGCCGGAAGAGCATCCCGCGGCCACCAGTGCTGGTGGGGAGTCCGAGCAGCACCCAACTCCCACGGCGGCCCGCAGCTCTGGCCAAGTGCGAGAGAGCGACAGCGAGCCCCAGCGGGACGAGGGTAGCGCGGTGCTGCGGCCCGGCAACTGCGAGGTCAGGGTGGTGGACGGCGAGGGTCGGCCAGTGCGCTCCTTTCGCTGCACGCACTGCCGCGTCCTGTTCCTGGACCACGTCATGTTCACCATCCACATGGGCTGCCACGGCTTCCGCCAGCCGTTCGAGTGCAACATCTGTGGCCACCGCAGCCAGGACCGCTACGAGTTCTCCTCACACATCGTCCGTGGGGAGCACACTTTGGGCTGAGGTATGGGAGCGGCGGGGTTGGGGGGAGGGGTGGGTAGGGGAACGGTGCTCTGGGCTGGAGGGGAGAGGCGAATGCACAGGGAGGGCAGCACGGGTTCGAAAAGCACTGTGTGTGCAGGAGGTGAGGATGGGTTAGGGTTTGATCTGCACTGAACTGGAGACGGGAACTGGGGAGGAGATGAGCTGTTGTGGGAGAAGTTTAGTCAAGGGATGATTGGCAAATTATAATTGCACTCTATTTTCCAGAATGCAGTTGTTTTGCCTCAGAAGTGCCTTCTTCCTGTGTGGTTTGCCCTCTTTGAAGTGAGGGGTGGGTGTTGGGGGTGGGGAGGGCAGCATTTGCGCACAGCACAACCCCACACTTGACCCTGTGTAACGGGCTGTCAGGGACTGGATCATAAGCAAGAGCGGTGACTCAGAGGGCAGCTGGATAATTTTCTAGGTCACAGAACTTCTTTTGACAGCCTGAGTCTTGGACACAGGATTTAATAATCACACTTTGGGACGAGGGTGGGGGGAGGCAGGGACACTACCGTCCGTCTCGCTTCAGCGTTTGTGTGGGCACCAGGGCCCAGTAAGGGTAAGCGTGTGGTCCGCCACTCCTGACTGGGAAGCCAAAAGTCAAAATGGTCAAAGTGGGCGTACGTTGCCTTGCCAGAAGCACCATGTCTACCTAGATCTGCACATCCACAGCATTACGCACATGGCCGTTTTACAGTCTCAGGAGGCTGTCTGTCTTTTCTTCATATAATATGCCTGCAAACTTATATTTCTATATAATATTGCAGCGTGTCAAAGGTCTCCCGTAATGGGGAATATCACATATCACAGAATGAGGAGCTCTCGTTCAGCACAAGTGAATGTTGAGCTTCAGACCCAGTATACAGAAGCTTTCATGTAGACATATGACATGGGAAATCTTGTCTACTCCTTTCCTTCATGGTACTGCTTTAGACAGCATGTCAATGGTGAAGAGCGTCATTGGTCTGGATATTGCACCTTTCCTCACCATCCTCCGGTAGATGGTCATATTTGAGTAGTTCCCATGAAGCTCTCCTTGGAATTGTGAATGTTAAGGTGCAGATCAGATTGAGCCACGTGAAACAAATTGGTTCTTTTGAGGAACCTTAAGGGAGGGATGGTCCCTCTGATAAGGATTGCACTTTCTAATTTTCCTGCTTTTTCCTGTGTGTGTTTTTTGTGCTTTGGGGGGGCTTTTTTTGACAAAGATGTGATACATTATGACAGACTCTGTAGTGGTGGTGGTGATGATGATGATGATTGACCCGTGTTCCATGAACATTGGTTTTGCACTGAATTATGTCTTTATGGCGTTTAGATAACTTACTAAAGAATGGAATTTGAATGTCAAACATCCAACGCAGATTATTTTAAAGATTTAAATGCTCTTTATTAACAAGAGGTCTTAGAGCTCCTAATATTCTGATGTATATTTTATTGTCTCCGATCTTGCTTTCAAAAATACTAGATTATAGGAGACATTCCTTTTTAATCTGGCTAAAATGTAGATCTGAATTGGTCAAGGAAACTTGAACACAGAAGATGAAAGCATCATTTCAATGACTCTTTATTTTCAAAGGGTTGATTCCTGGCAAGGAGGGGATGTCCATGTTGTTTATCGTGGAGGTGCCAGCTAAGCTGGTCATTCCCAGAACTTTGATTGAATAGTTATGCCACGTTCTTAAAATTCAAGAATAAAAACTATACGCAAATTATTTATGACTAACTAAAAAGCATTGAGGAGACCAAATACATTATTTATTACTTGCAAAGTAAAAAAGAAAACTTGGAATTTAGAAATGTAAAACAAATTGAAAACCAGCAAGTTTTCTGAAATAGTTGTTTTTATTATAAATGTGGTAAGATGCACTTAGTCTGTCACAGATATATTTTGAAAGAGAGAAGTGTGTGTGTGTTTTTATGTGAGATGGCAAACAGACTGTGTACTTTGGGGAAGGGGTGGGTGTTACAACATGCGTGTTCAGCTTCATTTCTGCAGCAGATTGTCACCATCTCTTAATCCCAACTAGTGCTTGGTTTTATTTGGGCTTATGTTTACTCAAAGCCCTTACAAAGAAAAGACAAGTTTTTATATGAGACAGGAAGCAATGGGTAAATGGAAAAAGATAGGATTTTAACGTCACTGAAACTGCTTGGGATTTTTTTTCGAGTTCCTTGTCTTTAAATATTTGAGGAAAAAATCTATGACAAAGAAAAAACTCTTTACCTCATATTTGTACACATATATAACTGCCTCATGTTTTGGAGAAGTTGTGTAGTTTTGAAAGGTATTGCTTTTTGATTTGGTTTTAAGGGGGAGAAGTGTAACAGTTCTGTTTTGTTAAGTAGTTTTTCATGTCCAATAAATACATTGAATAAAGTACTATTTGTTGTAAAACTGAGGTTGAATTCTTACCTGAATACAGTGGCCTTTTTTTGATTTCTTAATTGCTTGTAACTACTCCTAACGTGGTTTACTTTTCATTATTGGTTTAACACTACAGTACGTTTTCAGTTTAACGTACCATAGTATGGTGCTACAAAAACATTTTAAATCATATCACACTGAAATTAAGTTACACATGGTATAAGCATGCAAATGATCAACAGTACTATCTAAATTAGATTGTTAATAAACACACTCTAAATATAAAACTTTTACACAACTACATTTTCTTAAAATTGTAAAAGTATTTAATAGGTTTGGTGCTGAAAATATTAAGCCTATCCTTCACTGTTTTATTTCAACGCCATAAAAATACCAAATTTAAACTTTTCATTAAATTTTTTTTTGCAGTCTGTGATCGAAAGCTGAGGACGTGCAAACACTGAAGCCACGTCTTGCCACTCAAAAGACATTCGATGTGAAAGCCAACCCTGAGTTATCGTTCAGAAGCTAGTCTATGAAAACAAAATCACCACAGCCATTACCCGCCTCAGAATAGGGACTTTTGCTACATTTGGTTTCCATGGCAATGGCAGCTTAGCTTGGGTGAGATTTTGCAATACACCTTATATTAAACAATTCCTCACTGAAGAACGTGTTTGGACATCTCACATAAATTTGGAAAGGAATTCTTGTACTATCCTGTATCACCATTTCTGCTGTAAGTGTTTATAAAACTCCATGTATGTTTCCCTACTGCAATTTCATTTCAGGAAAATAGTGATGCAAATACAGTGGTACCTCGGTTCTTGAACTCACTAGAACTCGAATTTCTTGAAAGTCGAACAAACCAGTTTGAACTAAATCTGAGCATCAGAAGTCGAACTGTGAATGCTGACCTAATATAAATTGTACACGCCAGGAAATGAGTCACACAATGCAATTCCTACTTGAATACCTTCTTCACAGACTGGACAATTAACCAAATAAAGCAGCGCAACATTACAGTAACTAACAATAAATAAACCACTAACTTACGTGTACTATTAGAGCA
>JABFEA020000110.1:7897859-7915443 GCA_019775915.2 Cyphomyrus plagiostoma | reverse complement strand
GCCTCACACCCTCTCCCCAATAATCCACGGAAGCAATTTCATCTCTACTCGGGTGGTGTCCCATTGTCGCCAGCCCCTTCAATCTTTCCTAATTAACTCTCGCTTTGTCCCGCATCCGAGCTCCTGGACTCATCTCCCCTACATTCCAATCAAGGCTGGTCCCTGCACTCCCAGGCAACCCCCAATCCCTAATCCCAATACCCCCCTACAGCCCCCGTCGCCCCCATTCCACCCCCCCCCACAAAAAAAATCCCTCCGCATTTTTTCAACCTGCCGATCACCTACCAGAGTTAGGTAGGGGCATTAACTCTGCGGGTTTTTTTTTTTTGAAAAGAGAGAGCATGGGAGGGGTATAAGAGAGGGGGTGGCAGAAAGTGACTCCAACCCAGACAATTAGAACAATGGCGCAGGCCGGCGGGGGGCTAACTCGCAGCGTCACGCCTGGGCGCTGGGGCATTTTGTCGGTTTAATGAATTGTCCATCAGGCCTGGGCCTCCGAGCAGGCTGAGTAGGGGGGGGCCAGCGGGGGCCCAGACACTAAGTCAGTATTTATTACACTGCCTTTGTCACTAATTGAGCTAATTATCACTGACTCCTTGGCACTCCCACATGGATGGATCCCCGCCTCTCTGTCCCGCCTCTCACTCCTGAGAATTCAACCTTCTCTCTCTCTCTTTCTCTCTCTCTCTCTCTCTCTCTCTCTCCTTCTCTCCCTTTTTTGGCATTCCAACTCTCCAGTTTTTCCTTTTTTGGGGCTCACTCTATTTTTCTCCTCCGTATTATTCCTCTTTCCATATTCCTCTCATCTATCCATTATCTTAGACTTGTCTCCACAGTCCCTCATGCTCCTCTCTGGTTCTGGCCAGCCCACTTTCCCATCTCTCTCTCTCTCTCTCTCTCTCTCTCTCTGTTTCTTTCAGCACCGAGTACTTATAGATACATAATAACATATCTTCACTTAATATCAAATACAATGTGCTTTTGGCCCTGGAGCCTAACTGTGGAGGGTATGTTATAAGTCAAACATCTCTTGCTCTCTATCTCTGTCGGTTTCTCCTTTGACACAATCGCCACCTCTGTTTTTTGCTGCCTCTGTTTGTCCTCCCTTGTCCTCATTGCTTACATATTGTCACCACTCTCTCCCCGTACATCCATTTCAAATCACTTATCTCTCTCCGTTGTCCTGCTTTGTCTTTTTCTTGTCCCTTCTTCACTTCATAAATTCCCCCATTCACCTCAGCTACCATCTCTTCTTCTTCCCTTTGCCATGTCCCTCTTCTTGAACCTCTCCCTAATCTTTTCTTTCCTAGTCTGCTCCCCATTCTCCCCTTGCCTCAGCAGTGCCGGTTTCTCATGGGGGTGCGTGGAAACTCCTCATGGTCTGTGTGGCGGTGTGGCTGATTGACCCCCTGCGCTCCTCTGGCCCGCCACGTCCGGCTGTGGAGACCAGGGCTGTGCGCCTCCAGACAACCGTGGTCTGGACCGTCTGCCAGGAAGCCAGGAGAGAGGAGCCATTCATTACTGTATTTATTCTTCTTTTTATTTTTTCTTTCCGGCATTAAGCAAATGAAGTGAAACACTTAGCACCGTAAAATCCGCACAGCGGGATTTAAATGTGTGTCGGCATCCAGGATGGCTGTTCCTCAGAATTAGACGCGGGACAGCGGGGTTATGGGTAGGAATGTGGCCAGGGGAGAGGACAGGGTTGCTGGCTGGATGCATGTTCAGGAGTGACATTGAGGCATCAGAAATGATGAGGACGAGAGCAGATGGTGAATAAATATAACTGAATGGAAGC
The DNA here is from genome assembly GCA_019775915.2 of Cyphomyrus plagiostoma. NCBI lineage: Eukaryota > Metazoa > Chordata > Actinopteri > Osteoglossiformes > Mormyridae > Cyphomyrus > Cyphomyrus plagiostoma. The sequence continues at coordinate 7,913,645 of JABFEA020000110.1, read as the reverse complement.
AAAAATAGTCTAAAAGCAAACGAAATATCACAGAGAAGCCAGTAATGAAATACTGTGATTATGCAGCATCAAAGACAACAGCTTAATTGAAAATATAACCTTTATTGATCTATAATTCTATAAGAAATACAACCTTTTAAAACTAACAATGTAAACAAGAAAAAGTTTAACAAATGACTAAAATATTTTTTTCACTGCTCTGAACTAGCTATATAGAAATTCATAATAAATATCTTATGTACAGTAATGGTAATTATATCCAGAGTGAGAGAGGTGATCTAGGAAGCAGTGATGTGAACATTATCTGAAAGTACCTGAAATGTTCCTCAGTCACCATATCCAGTTCAGAACAATGAAACACCCACCTTGCCCCACTCAATGTTTCAAGAAATACAGACAGATCCAGAAACATCAAATCAGCACAATGCACATAATCAAACTGACCCATCAGTGATTCCGATTTTATCTTTCTCTTAATGAATCGCTATAACGATGTTTTGTTGGTAAATTACTGCCTTTGTTGAGTTTAGCTGCAGCATAAATATGTATTTACAACATTTCATTTGTAGTATGGTATACTTTTTGGTGGCAAAGCATTCAGGCCAGACGTCGCTCCACTGGAGACGAGGCGCTGAGTGGGCTGGACCGGCCTGGATGACAGCAGATCCATCGGCCCACAGGAATCCTGGGATGTCCGGAGAAATTTAGCATAAAATGCTACCTATTGCACCATGATGGAGGCAATCGGCAAGGTAAAACTTCTGAAGAATGTCTGATTGACCTGCTACGTCAAAAACTGGCATCACTGAATTCCAAATATGGTCCCGTCATTGTCCCTGCATACACACACAGGTTAGAATACCTACACATAATTTTTTAATGAAACCATTAATTGCTATATTTGCACTAGTTTGTCTTATCCGACTAAGATTATCTAGAAATTGCTGGAAGGGGAAAGCCGTCACCAATCTGTGTCATACTGCAAACTTCGGCAAAATCACGGGTGAAGCAAACAAGATTACAACTCAGTCAAAATATGAGAGGGGAAATGAAAGTAGGAAATCATAAGTGGTTGGCTCAGGCCCATAGCTTAACGCAGCAGTCGAGGAGCGGCGGCTTGTCCCGCCCGCTGATTTTTTTTCTCGCATGTTTTTTATGCAAGACGTCTATCTGCAGCAAAGGAAAACAACATGCAGAGACACTCGCGAATAACCACTGTGCGTAAAGAGTTTTTCGGCTTTTTATGTGAAACCATGCTTGCGGTTCTATGGCCACAAAAACATCTGTCAGGCGACGTGTCCGTGGGAAGGAGGGAAGGACCTTTAAAATCCTGTGCTGTCTAAGAAGGAGAAAACAAAGAATCCAAGAGCTGCGTTCTACAGACTTGTCCTTCTGACTATTTTACATGCCGGTGGTTTCCTTGGATTTTGATACCGCTGCTAAGTCCTTGAGTTCCTTTCTGCCCCCCAAATCCATGCCCTCTCAATAAATGTTATTCTTCTTCATAATGTCTCAACACTATCGCTCTTGCTGCTATCACTCGTGTTGAAGTGGAACGTCTGCTTTGTACAAATTAAGAACAAAAGAAGTACTTACACTTACACATGGATTACAAATCAAGGGTGGGGCATATTGCCCCCCCCCCCTCCACTATCAGAAGTTTTGTCATTTATACCCTTCTCTCCAGGTGAGTGCTCTGTGACATGTGACCCCCCCCCCCCCACAACTGATATGAGTGCTGGTCCTCAGAATGCTGTCTCATCCACCCCCCCCAATCACTTTCCTCCACCCCTCTACTCCTACACACCTGCTTTCCTGTTCTCCTCCCCTTACACTTCCTCCTTTGCTACCCTCCGCATTCCATCGCTCCTTCCTTTAAAACTCTCCACACCGACCTTCCCTACCTCCCCAGTCCCCTCTGCCCCCGGATCTGCCCTCCCTGAGCCACACAGCACGTCTCACAGCCCCACTCAGAGACACTGGTGCAGTGTGTGCGTACTGGTGCAGTTCAGGCAGCTGACATGACAGCACCAGTGGAAGGTGCAGTGGCACCTTTCCGTCACCCTCTCGGTCCGTGTCCTGTAGCCCCGCCCACAGCAGAGCAGCTCGCACCCATCCAGCGCGGGCGATGAGCTGTTGCAGCTGCGCCCAGACGTGCCCAGGGTCCCCATCTTGCCGTTGTACGAGCAGAAGTTGGGAGACTTCTCGAAGTACACCAGATCACGAACGGAGGGCGGTTTGTGGGCCGGGTTCTCGGGCTGCAGGTGCCGTGGGTCGGCCCGGTGTGATGCCCGGTTGCTGCCCTTGTTGGCGTAGACCACCCGCGAGGCTCCGTCGAAGCGGTCCTTCAGGAAGTCTCCCACCGCCCGGAAGCTGGGGAGCCGCATCCAGCAGGTCCTCACGGTACAGGACCCTGACATGCCGTGGCATTTACACTCCTGCTGCATCTCTGAGGACACGGTCTGGGGTGGGAAGGGGAGTGAGGGGGCAAAGTGTACAGAGGGACAGGCGTCAGTCGTCCATGATCATGTCTGCACGCAACACATACAAATTGATTGGGCGGGAATCTGCTTCTCAAACTCCACCCAATAAAAACAATGTAATTCAGCTTTGACTAGATGACGGACAGCAAAGTTCTGCCTCGACTCAGTGCTCAAGATGAGGGTTAAGAGGCGGAGAATATGAATGGCAGCAAGAAAACAAGGCAGGTTTTATTATAAAAGAGGGCCTGTATTAGAATAGCTGCCACAGAACATGTCTGTAGTTCTCTCACCATTCTCCCCGCTTCATTGTTGTGCAGATTTGTGAGGTAGCGGAGGTCTCTACCCCTCTCACTGGAGTCCACGAACTCCCGGCTGAACAGCCTGCCAAAGTCCACATTGTCGCTACAGCCGCCCCAGTGCCAGTCTGGCCCACCAGGGCCTCGGCGCCGATAATCACAGGTGCAGGATTCAATAGCCCCCTCAGAGCAGGAGCGGGCTACCGCATGAGTGACCCCCGCACTGGTAATGGCAAACACAAATGCAGTTTCCCTGCAACCTGTCACAGAAGCACAGATTAAGTTAAGCACCTCAGATGGAACACACTTTTCGTAAGTGTTAATGAATAGATTATGCCATGGCAACCAAGAAAAATCAAGGCAATATTTAAAACAAAACAGCGGAGGGCACATAAAGACTTCTCCATTATGTAAACGAGAACAACTTGCCCTTTAAAGGACATTATGATTATCTCTGCTCTGCGAGGGGCGAGAGAGACTAACCGCGGTTGACAATTTTGCCGAAGATTGTGGGACTGTGGGTGGTCGGGCAGTTCCAGCGGCGGTTGCGGAACTGCCACTTGCACTCCTTTATGGCCGAGTGCAAGCCGGCCGCGATGGCATGCAGAATGCCGGGGTTCTGCCGAATGAGGCGCCGCTGACGGCGGCTCAACAGCGCCAGGCTCGGGTCCAAGACCAGCTGCACGCTCTTTGAATTGGTAAGGAGATTGGCGGAGGAAGCCACGTTTACGATGCCCCTAAAGCAGACAGGAAAACAAGAGATAGGTTAGTGTTGGTGAAGATGATTCGGGGAAAATATTTTGTTTAAATAATAATCAAAAGTTTTATAGCCTCTCAAGAACTATAGTTGCGTGACTTTAAAATAAGTTGCGCAACGTAAGATAATTGATAAATGATGAAGATAAACGATGGGATTCACTTTAAGGCCTTAGGGGAAATAACTAGAAGTTTCACATGCAGAAAAAAGTTGCCGATACTAACATATTTTTTAAAATAGACTAAGTTCATATACTTTTATTTTTAAAATAGGTCAACTAAGAAAATTTTCATTTCTCTTTACGAGTTTTGGCAAACAAAAATAAGTTGAATGATGTTTTACTTTTTTTTTTTTTTTTACTTTTCTACTGAAAGATATAATCTGTTTTGGAGGCCGACACAGTTGTGTTTAAGGCGGCCCTTTAACGTTTCGTTAATTCGGCGCTGGCCAGCAGGTGCTTTTACCCAGATTGGTGTAAACGTTTCAGTTTCACTTAAGCCATTAATACAACTGAATATGTAACAATTGAGGTTAAGCATCTCGCTACTCGTTACGTCACTGTGTGCAACCTCTACATGTCTGACTGACTGGCTACCTAATGACCGTAACATAAAAGAACAATCCCGATACTTAAGTATTTTTTTGCATGTTTTCTTTTATATATGGCCATGTGTAAGTGTAGGCCTATTAAATCAGTATGGAAGGCCATACTCAATTAGCTAAACCTGTTAAGTACACCGTTAAGTAAAAAGTGCCAAAAATGCCGTATTACAATGCCACCAGAATCACCACCAATAATCGCGTAGCATACAGCTATGTCAGAGCCAAACAATAAAATCATACAGAAAAAAGCCTACATGATGTTCTATTTCTATATTTCGATAATGTCGTTCTGTATGCTTAAAATTAATATAGGCGTACTGGTGGCATGTTTAACGATGTTCCTCGTCTTTTCGTGCCCTCTCTGATATTCGTGGTAAAAATTCGAGAAATTCAGTCGCATAATTGTAATGTTTAGTATTGATTTAAAAATCCAAAACCGTTACTGCCTAACGATTCTTTTTGAGGCCGCCACGATAAAACCTTTCTACTATGATACAGGCAAATGGTTTTAATGCAGAATTTTCTAATGTATTCTTGGAATTAATGCACATGCTTATTTCAATTAATCGGAATATTCAGATCGTCACCAGTTTCAGCTCAATTGGTAAATTATTAACAAGGCATTGTCAGATGAACCAGCTTATATTCATACAGTGCAACTAATGTTGAAAATGTTCTGCGTATTACGTGGATAACCCTGAACGCGACCTAGAATGGAATTGCTCACAGCTATAAAATAAATCCACATTTAATTTATCCCACATTGGACTGAAAAATTCTGTCTCGTGTTCAAGCCACACTGTCAAAATGACAGGGGAGGGAAAAAGAGAGAAAGACAGAGCGCGAGAAGGAAAGAGAATTAATTCACAAAGGATTTGCACAGCTGTTATAAATAAATAAACACATGGAGGTTAAATAAAGAGGCTTTTTTTAATGGAATAGTATATTCTTGCCTTACAGTATACAGCGTATTGTTGAATTTCCTATATGTCATTTTTGCTGCTATTAAGCCTGCGGTGCAACTGATTTAGATAAATTACTAATTTATATATATAAAAATCATTGATATAATCTGGCGGCAAACTTCATAAATAATGTGAAGTGACAAACGCTGGCATCAATTGAGCGTCCCTATAATTTATTGAGCATCTTAGCATAGGCCAGTGATCACAAGGTTTCTCATTCGCTAGACTGACATCCCTCGTGATCCTCTGGTCGTCATCAGTTATCTTATAAAGCTGCTACATAATCAACTCACCACACTGTTTTAGATACTGGCACATGAGCATATATTTGCAGTTGTTTTGTTGTAATCGCTCAATGTTGTTACCACGTGTGTACACTTGGATAAACTATACCAAACATGATTAATACGTGCAAAGTTTAAATTTATTAGCTACAAAAGATGCCGCAGTGTACAGTTTTAATTTTGTATTTGTGCTATATATAGCCTACCGTTTGTAAATTCCCATAGAAGTATCCTATAGCTTATCAAAAATGGTTAATTAGCAATTTCAAACAAAAAAGAAAGGAAAAGAAAACAAGCAAAATGACAATTTTGACACCCATTGATCAATGCCAAATATAATCAAGGTGTTTACCTACCGTTTTGACTAATTCTTACCATTAGGGTAATAGGACAATATCCACATGAGAGCGAAGGCGCAGCGTAGTTAGTAAACATGAATGGTTGGTTAGGAGTTATCATTTTACTTATTAACTGAACTCACCACCATCGGCCGCTATTGTTGACCGCCCCTGTGCCAGGGAGCGAGGACACCAGCAGGATGGATGCTGCTTTCACACCCAAAATCAAAGCGAGGATCCGCATTGTGTCTCCGAAAAGCTTTTAGAAAATCAGACTTTATATATACCAGATAAGTGAACGTTTTAAAAAGAATTTTATAGTTGACGTATTAATGAACAATTCTCAACACCCCCTACAAAAATAATTAACATAAAATTGTAAACATTGGAAAAAAATATCAAAGTGCAATTTATGTCTTCATGACTGATATCTGTCTTCTGTGAAACAGAACACTCGTTATTAAATAAACTACAAAAACCTATTTACTTTATCTAATAATTCATTCAGAGGTGAGAATTTGATGCCACAGTAGTAAAATAATCTGAAAGAGTTCCCTTTCAGTCTCGAATGATGCTTTTTCTTTTTCGTTTCTTATCCGTTTCAAAACGTTCAAAATCTGTAGTTGACGCTTGGCAGGGAACTGCATGGAAATCGTAAATGCTTATCCATAAATCACAAACGCATATCCGTGAACCTATACTTTCCGTGGTTTGCACTATTACGCTACACCCGTCGTAACAGGTAATCGTCAGCTTACTAGTCGGCTCTTATAAATAACGCAAAGCAAAACAAAACGAATTCTCGAATGAGAAAGCCGTTCGTATTTGAGTATAATTGCTCTTTAACAGAACTATCAGTCTGGTGTTGGCTGCTGTGCTGTCCCCGTTGCGGATGCTGCTGCTGTCTTCCTCACTCTCTCTGTCTCAGTGATGCTCTGCAGAGCGCATTGAGCGCGTGGGACAGTCCAGCAGACTTGATCCCCTGGATGACTGATAGGCGACACATTCTTCACTTATTGAGCGCAACAAGAGGAATAAAAAAGGGATTTGCTGCTCTCATCTCCCTGTTTTTTCCTACTCCTTTTGAATGGGATTGTAGAAGGGATAGGTTAATTCCCTTCATAGAGCGCAACGAATAAAGAAAGCAAATCTGGACAACGCGCATTAGAAAACAAATGAAACCTATGGAAACTTCTAAATACATTGTACGTATCATGGATAATATTTAAATGGGAACATGTTGCAATGATTGAATTCCTTTTAGTCCTCGATAAATATGTCCGGTACACACAAAAAAGCTTATTGCCTCTGTTCATCTCTCCTGCAATGATCTTTCTGAATTCTGTCTTTAGGAAAGTACAGATTATAAATTAGATAGCAGTGGGTGTGCATGATCAGATTAATTCCAAAACACGGAGCGCATCGTATAACTACGGGGACAGCAGAAACATGTATGTGCATCCTTTGAAATGTTTCCCTTATTATTCCTTAAAGAATTATTTTATCATTCGACAACATATTGCATTAGTACATTCCGTCTTCCCTTTGCGCACACGCATAAACACAGAAAATCACACGTTCATATTCAGTTTTTTCATTGTGAAATATAATATCCAGTAATGTTGGTGGCAAACTTGGTTTGTAGGAATATCACGCGGTCTAATTGTATCGTGTCTTTCCCATAGTAGTCCGGCACTGTAGATATTTCTAAACAAGCAAACGACGCAGAATGTTATTAGTTCCTAGTTACACGTACATATATCGTTATTCGAAATGTATGTGGCTTTAAAACTTTGACCATAACTGTCCACTGTTTTTATGCTGAGATGTGACACCTTGGAAGAGATAAAGAGGAACTCGGGGGGGAAGCCACATCTGGCTCGCAGACCTCCCTCAGCGCATCTGGACAGTGACTTCCCAGTATAAACCAAACCGCCCAATATATCTTCTTCAAGAGAAATATTATCTTCCTCGTGAAAAATATAATGCTTAATTCATTCATATGAGGGTAATACAAGTCCGTAAGGGAATAATTTGAGTCTGAGTAAGATTTGAATAGCATGCCATGCACGAATGTTTCAGGTGGATTTAAGAAGTATGGGTTTTCTTTTGGAGCCCGACTGGAGCTGGTGAAAAAAAAGATTGCTATACTGTCACTCCATGTCACACAAATACACATACACGCACGCGCAAATGGTGTAGTTCTCATGAAGCTTAGGCACATGGTTAAACGTAGGAAGTGCGCTTTTGTTCGTGGTATTTAATGACTGTTGTTCTCCGCTTACTCGCCAGCTCTTGAAAGTACGCAAACGGGTTTCCTGGAGAAGTCATGCAGCACGGAGCAGATTAGAATGGCAATCCGGTTAAAGGGCCGCCTTTTAAACACAAATCAACTTCAAATCACTTTTAAGCCACTTAGATATACACGCCAAGGCAGCATGCTAATGCACTTTTCATTGCCAAAGGTCTCAAAGAATGGGGTGGAGATTAGAGGAAAAACTGCTTGTCCGAATGTGAGCGCTGGTTATGGGGGTGTTTTTTAACTTAATTTTATTAAACTTCGTTGCCAGTCCATTCCTCTGACTCCCTCTTTTTATGAATAGCTGGGGGGAGAGCAGAAAGTGGGTTAAGCCCGTCATAACGAGTTGAAACAAAGCAAGAACTTTCTTTTCATAGGACAGTAGTAATTCAGGAGGGTCACTGAAAGATGGCGAACGAACAAAAGTAGGCTATGTGACATAAATATGAAAATATGGGGCAGCAAAATGACGTTTTAAGGAGTAGGAATTACTTCAAAATTAAGAGTGATGTTCTGCTTACAATAGTAATGTTCACTGGCAAATATCAGCTATCTGAAACGCTCCCCCTACTGGGGGCACAGAAATGAAAACGTAATGTACTGATTATTTGAGCTATAATCAGTAATTTGATAAGATGACATGTCAGAAATTACTTTTTTGTTTTGTTGTACATCAGTGTTTGGAAGTGGCTTAGCCATCCGCATATGTATTTCTATGGAAGTAGACGCGTTCCTCAGCCAGAGAACATGAAGAAAGTCACTCACTCACCTTTGCCGCTTACAAATACATGAATGATTAATATGTGTCATTGGCAATTTCTACTCTGGCCTGGGGTGTTGGACCCACTGAAAACCTGAAATAGTCTCCTTTATGGGTTTTATCCCAGTACAAAAGCCTCGAGGTATCCAACAAAAAAAGCGACTTCGTTCCTTACCCTGTCACGCATTACCAGCCTGAGAGGAATGTTATTTTAGAGCTGCAGGAGCTCCTTGGATGAGACACAAACATAAGGCCATCATTATACTCGGGGAACTACCGCCTCCAGGCACTTAAATATAGTACTGGGAATGTGCAAAAGTTTCCTCGAGGGCGTAAAACAAATTTCTGCATCAGAGGTGCAATAATAAATGGAAACTGGAACAGGGATCCAGAAAGAGGTCTCGAAGGTTTCACTTGGAGGTTCCCTAATTCTATATCACTGCAGGGTATGTCGACTTTGCCCCCCCTCCGTCATAGAGAAAGCGAAGCCCACAGCCACACCCCCTCAACGTTATGAAATTCTGATGAGTTGACAGATGACAGAATCAGTACGCTAATCATTCAGAATCGTGTCAGCTTTGTATGAAAGTGAGGACAGAAAGGGGGGAAATCAAGCCGAAGGCTATCGTCTGCATTTTCACACGGACAAGAATGTTTTCGAAGTCTGGATGAGCGGGGTAATTTAACAGCGCGCTGTTTCAGGCGAAGCAGACAGACAGATCGCTGACGTAATTTTAACTATGTTCAAATTTAGTGGCTTTCCGTTTCCTTTAAAATGATACCGATATTAGCATTTTTGCATGTTGTGTGTTGTTACAGGAGATGTCACTATAACTGTCTTCAGCGTTAATTCAGAGTGATTTGCCAGCTCCTTCAGATGGAGTGGTCTATTTCACAAACACACACACACACACACATACTTGTGGAAGGTGTTATATATATATATAACTTGTGTCGATTAACTTGTGGAAGGTGTTATAATGAACTTATACGATACCGGAAAGTATCACTTATACCTGGCAGTTTTTAATATTTAACATTGACACTTTCAATTGTTTCCCTTTCGGCATCAGTCTCAGTCACAACGTAGGGGGATTTGCTCTGGTCCTCCGCTGCTTTATAACCCTATAATGTTAAGACAAAAATTAAGATACTAACGGCGACGTCATGTACATTTTACAAAACGAATAAGCAAGGATTTGCATTAAGATGCTGGAAACATTGAAAACTCCGTTTTGAAGAGCAACGTCGTTCCATTTGTGGAAAATGTTACTTAAATGTTGTTTTAATGCTCTCAAACGTTTTGATGACTGTATCGAATTTTTTTTTAAATCAGATTAAATTAAATTATTAAATAGAAAATCGGTTCGGTGAAGATGAGGTGGTGGCAGGACTGGGGGGCACAGGGGTAGGGAGTAACAGATGACCACGCGCCCAGACTGGGTATTGTTCCAACGCCTCGAGGATAAGCGCGCGCTTGCCTGCTGCTGCCTCCCTGTCGTGGAGTGAAACTTTGGAGCTCTCCTGCTCTTATTCTGTTATTCAAATGCCCATCTTTTCGCCTACACCACATGCCACTATTGACCTTTTATGCTTCCTTATTATTTTACTTTTCCACCATCGCCTTCTCGGCAATACATGCACGTCGCACAGCCATTACTGAAAGATGAAGGATTGTACACATTTTTATTTTTTTTTGTAGTTTCATAAATTTGAAGTCCTGTTAACATTACCAAACAAAATCGTTATATTTCAAAACATAATTAATTATCGGCAATTGCTCAAAATACTGCCGTTCACGTCAAACTTTAAACAATGTTACAAGGAATTACGAAACCGTAGTTTTTGTCTTTGTTCATATGTTTTATTTATCTAATAAAATCTATTACCTGACACTTTTGCTACTTCAAGAACAACCGTCGGTGGTCGCGGTGTATCCCCTCCCTTATTCTCTCCCCCTCCCCTACAGTGTCATGTATTCGTCCCATCCTACGCAGTTTTCTCTTATTTCTCTTGTCTACTTCTTCTCGGGAACAACGACCTAACTTTCGCAACAACGATTCATCGTCTTGCCGATTCGTAGTCAGAGGGAATACTACCCACTAACAGTGTTTTTTCATGTCACGGCGAGACAGACGCTTACTGAAATGGAAATACTACTTAAGTGCCGGTGGGAATACTTCCTGATTTTGGCCAATGCGTTCATGTCACCTGCGTTCATGTAAGTAAGGTGAAAGAGTGGAGAAATATGGAGAGTTTCGGACGTTGTGCGCAGCTGAGACAGAGGGGAACCGATGCAACAGTCAAGAAAGGGTGTGTGTGGTCTGTAAGTGGTTTATGTAAAAATAATTATGGTAATTAATTAGTTCATTATTCGCATAATAAATTAGTCTGTCTAGTAACAAGTATAGATTGATCCAAAGACATACTTAATTACTGTTGTTTCTGATTATAGCGCAACAATCATGGCATAACTAAAATTATTATCATTGTTGTGGTCTACTTATTGCATATACCCAGACTAAAAGGCACACTAATACTCTAATTCAAACCATATACGCTGGATGTGTATGGACAATAATTAAAGACATAGGAGTCCATGCAACGCATGAGAGCTGTGCATGAATGGCATTTAAATTTAGGCATAAGTCTCCTGCTGTCTTGTCGTTTGGATCCTTCATTTGGAAGAAATCGAATAATACCGTTAATGTCCTCACAAATGAGAAGAATGCAGTTTAAGGAGTCGATTCGGTGGTGCCAATTGAACCACTGTTATTGCAATAATGATTTAAAAAATTATTCTTAAATGCATTAAATAGCAAGAGCCATCTTACCAACATGCTCGAAGATAATCCATACTCAGAAAAAAAATCGCTTTTAAAAATTATGTGTGAATACGAAAACTTGCACATCGAACATTTCACGGCAGAAAATAATTGAAGCCTTCCTCAAATCGGGTAAAACTTCTCTAGACTGCTGAAAGAATAATTTCTATACTTCAATAGCAGGATGTGATTTGGGCGCGCTGTTCCAGTAACGGGAAAGAGAAGCAGCATGCAGAGGAAATACACACGGCAGAAAATCTATGTACTGCACGGACAGTCTCCAAAGATGCTTATCTTAACCACCTGATCTCTTCCTCATATACAAAGAAAGCTGGCATTAAACTGCGGTGCCTTCTGGCGCGCCAGTGTTTCGAAAAGCAGAATTGATGCGTAGTGTACATTAAATCCTAGTACTATGCTACTGATTATGTGAGGGACTCGGCTTTCAGCACATTCCTTCGCTTTAAGACAGCAGCACGGGGTGCTGGTAATAATTTTAGTGTAATATAGCACAGCACAGTCAGGGCGACAGCATGGGTCATAACTCCAGCAGTCATAGGCCAGCTCTGTCCATATTTCAGGAACAACAGGCCGTTTGCCCTGCTTATTCAGGGATATATGCGTTCGACGCCAGAGTTCAACAATTTGTATTTGACAATTTACGTTTTCTTATTTAGTATTACATTTTCTTAATGGCAGGTATAGATTTTCGTGTGTGTGATATAAGTAAGTTGAAGGTGTTTTAGATCTATTCAGGTTTTTTGCTCATGAAAATGATTACAGTGTACAGTTCTTTGAACCTAGTTGGTTCACCATTTATACTCCACTGCATAAACTACTTCTAACGTTTAAACTGAGTGTGTAAACGCTTTTCTAAACGTTTAAACTGAGTGTTAGACCGGTTCAACTGCCAGTAATGTGTGTCTGTGTATTTCATGGTAGGTAATCGTACTGGCATATTGCCTGCTATCTGTATGTCTGCACACAATGACTTGTCTTATTTGCACTGTGCATACGTTGTGGAGCCTGAGAATTGCTATTTCGTCTCTCTGTATACTGCTATATGATGGGATGACAACAAAGTTGTTTGGCTTTGACGCTTCGATCATTTGGGCAGGGTGCTGTGCAACGACATACTCGGCCTGAAGGTGGCAGGTGACCCAGTGCTGACGCCCAACACGGTGTGTCTGCGCCTAGCCGGCCTGACCAAGCGGCAGATGAGGCTGTGCGTGCGTAGCCCGGACGTGACGGCCTCCGCACTCCAGGGCATCCAGGTTGCTCTCCACGAGTGTCAGCATCAGCTCCATGACCAGCGGTGGAACTGCTCCTCACTGGAGAGTCATGGAAAGCTGCCTCACCAGAGTGCCATCCTCAACAGGGGTTAGTGTCACGGGCCCCCTTGGGGATCCGTGGTCTGAAGGCAGCCAGGGAAGGAGGGACGTAATCAGCTAGGAAGAGAAGGGAATGGGGAACTGCTGTGTGGGAGGAGTAATGGAAGACAGATGAGGGCACATATAGAGGAAACATCCTTACAAGAGGGGCGGATATTTTAGTTTGGTTTGGAGTAACAGTGGCATAATGAATCTGAAACAACAGGAACTGAGTGAAAAATCCAGGTGTCAAAGAACACGTGTTTGTCTATGTAGACCTTATCAAAGGTGCCGTTTCGCCCCTCGCAGGCTTCCGTGAGAGCGCCTTCACACTGTCCCTGTTGGCGGCGGGCGTGGCTCATTCCGTGGCGTCGGCCTGCAGCTTGGGGAAGCTGCGCGGGTGTGGCTGCGACGCCAAGCGCCGCCTGGACGACGACAAAATACGGTTGAAGCTGACGCAGCTACAGCTGCAGACGCTGAGGGGGGCGTACGGACCGCCCTCCTCGCCCGCCCAGCTGGGGTCCCAGCGCTCGGAGCTCTTGCCCAATCCCGCGCACCCCATAGCCCTTCTCGACCCTCTCCCAGATGACATCTCCCCCGCGCAGGATACCTGGGAGTGGGGGGGCTGCAGCCATGACGTCCGATTCGGCGAGCGCTTCTCCCGTGATTGGCTGGACCCCCGGGAATCCCCACGTGACATTCACGCCCGCATGCGGATGCACAATAACCGAGTGGGCCGACAGGTGAGAAGTAACATTCAGCGCGCTCCCAATATTTATGGCCAGACAGATTAACCGATAAGCTGTCAAGCTACAGTACAACTTTGGATCAGATCGACGCAAAACTAGTCTGCAGATGTGACTTTGAACCATGAATGGCACCTCAGCCTTAGTATAAATGGAATGAAATGAGGGACAGGCCTTAAAGTGTTTGCACAGCTTTTGCAGAATGTGAGTGTAGCCCTCTAACTCGTAATTAGCTTGGTACCTGCTCGTGTTCAGTGTTTTACCCAATCAGGAGCTTGCATTCCCACGGACAGGTAGTAACGGACAACATGAAGAGGAAGTGCAAGTGCCACGGGACGTCGGGCAGCTGCCAGTTCAAGACCTGCTGGTACGTGTCTCCAGAATTTCGGCTGGTGGGGGCGCTGCTCCGTGACAAGTTTCTCTCGGCCATCTTCATAAACTCCCAGAACAAGAACAATGGTGTGTTCAACCCCCGTACCTGGGGGGGAGCGGGAACGGGAGCAGAAAGGGGACGCCGACGGCCAGTCTCCCGGGAGCTGGTCTACTTCGAGAAGTCGCCCGACTTCTGTGAGCGGGAGCCGGCCCTGGACTCTCTGGGCACTCAGGGGCGCATCTGCAACAAGAGCAGCCCCGGAATGGAGAGCTGCAGCTCGCTGTGCTGCGGGCGCGGTCACAACATCCTGAGGCAGACACGCAGTGAGCGCTGCCACTGCCGCTTCCACTGGTGCTGCTACGTGCTGTGCGAGGAGTGCCGCGTCACCGAGTGGGTCAACGTGTGCAAATGAGCATGCCGCTGTTCCCCACCCCCCCTGCGGAGCATGCTCCGTCCTCTGCTGGCCACCAGAGAAATACCCCCCCTGCACACAGAGCCTCCCTTCCTTACATTATCTGCTTATCCACTTTTCCTCTGGTTTTATCCTGTCATCTGGGATCCATTTTATTTTTGTTGCTGTTGTTACTCACAAAATTCCAAGTCTGAGACTGAGTATGAGGTGACTTAAGACATTTATCTTTCCTCCCCATTTGGATCATCCTCTCACCAGTTGAACATGCCCCGGTCTGAACATACTTTCCTCTCCTGAAAAACGAAAACAGAGAGCGAAGCAGGAACCGGACGAAAAAAAAAAAAAAAAAGTTGATACGATGTCAGTGTACATTACGAAATGTATTTTTTTATAAACTTTTTGTTTTGCTTTGTTACTTTCATTTCTGTTTGGACATTGCTATTGTATTTAATGAGGAGGATGACTCCTTCAAGACTTTGATGCTACATGAGTAGGTGTAGCTAGTTAAGGTTTTAAAGGGGTTTTGCTTTGGGTCTGTGAGGAGAGGTGGAGTGAGACAGTAGGGTGTTGAGGTCAACAGTGGACTTTAAGGGTGAATTGCTTGTGAACCTCTTCTGAGCTTCCCGGTCTTGGGCTTCAGGTTGCCGTGGATTCGTTCAGAGCCGAAATGGAAGAAGAGAGACTTGCTCACTGCTGTAGAGATTCAGGACGGCTCTGTGTGTCCTTGCAGTGAAACTGAGGCCCCTGGGGGCCACAGCGCGCTGGTCGTCCGGCAGCCATGACAGCCGAAAGGCCATATTCTGCATATTTAATTAGAAACCAGGAGATTTGTAGCACAGCACCTTCTACCGAAAGATAACCCAAAATAAACAATTCAAAAGTCCACGACATTTCCACAAGTTCGTTTGCTGGCCAAGAGTTGTTGACACGAGATGCGACATCTTTGTGTTTGAACATGCATCGTTCTCAGCCACCGGGAACCACTCACTGCATGCTGCCAAGCCCCCCCCTGTCCCTGCTTGCTCAGCTGCCATGGAGACAGACTTGACCACTGTCTGATTTACATGCCTCCTTAGCAGGAGCTGCCGGATAGCTGCGTGTCTCCTGGACCCCCCGCCCCTGGGGATTACACCTTCCTCAGTGACAGTGGGCGACTCCCGCTTTTGGGTAAATTCTGCTTTTATTCCAAGTCAGACCAGACCAGAGGCACTTGAACAAATGGGGGGGGGGGGGGGGGGGGTGGGGAAAAAAAAAAAAAAAAAATGGGTGAATAAC
>JABFEA020000110.1:7854445-7870227 GCA_019775915.2 Cyphomyrus plagiostoma | reverse complement strand
CTGGCACCGCGCCGCTGCGCTTTGGAGGGGTGATGCCTGGTGGGGCGGGCGGGGGGGGGGGGGGGGGTGTTGGGGGGGGCCGGCTGGTGGGGGGGGCTGGCTCGAGCCTGTGCTGGAGCTCCCGGCTGAACCATTAATAAGTATTCGCAGATGTTACCTCACGCCAAGCGTGAGATGATGGGGCATGCAGAAATCCACAGAAAGGGAGAGAGGGAAGGGGAGAGTAGGGGAAAGAGAGAGAGGGAGGAAGGGATAGAGTGGGGGGAGAAACAGGGAGAGACGAGATAATGCGAGAGGATGAGTAAAAGAAGAGAGAGAGAATTTTGGGGAGAAAAGGAGATGGTAAGATGGGAAGGAGGGAAAGATGAAGCAGTGAAAGGAGGCACGTACAGCGGAGGAGCAGGGGGAGGAGTCGGCGCACAGGGACTCCGTGACCTCGTCTCCTACAGCAGACATTTCCTGCACTGATCAGATGCGGCCAAAGAGAGGATCCCTCAAGAGCTCACCTATAAGGCGAAATATTCCATCTGGCACCATCCCGAGGAACGGGGGGAGGGCAGTGAGGGGCGTTCAGAGGTTTCGCTGGGGGTCAGAATGGCCAGTTGGGAGGGGTGGGGGGTTAAGGTCCACACTGAGGCCTGAACTGCCAACATGCGCACCCCCGCATCTGCCCAAGAGTAATCCAGCCTGGCTCACCGACATGCCTAATGCAATAAACCGGCACACAGGCAGCTTTTGCAGTGGGGGGGGGGCAGCACCCCAGCCCTGCCCCCACACATTTACATACCAATGGCTGATGCTGTAATGGTGGGGTGTTAATCTCTGAGTCTCGACAAAGATCCCCCCCTTCCTCCAAGCTGCAGCCCTCGTCACTTGCTCGCCTATTAATGCAGGCTATCCCCCCCCAAGGGAAACCAAAAGTTTGGTTATGGCACACAGTTGGGTGGAGTTTTACTGTGTCGGCCCGCTCACTCTGTCCAATCGGGTCATGGTACCCAGACAACCTAGTCCCGTGAGATGGGGACCGGCCTGTAACCTCAGAATCACAAGGACCCCAAAGCCCATGCAGTGGCACAGCACAGCTGTAAGCCCACCCAAATCGCCACAGGAGCCACTCGGCCCCCCACCCTTGATGGCTCCTGCTCTGTCCCGTCCCATGTCTGGGTCAGGCACCCAGAAATCTCCCAGCCTGCACTGAAACCGGGACACTCCTCTTGTAACCCTGAGTATGTGAGAGGTAATGCCGTGACGTTTTTGTCCCCCCACCTAATGACCTTCTATTCACTCATGAGTTTGATTGGTGGGGGGGATATACACTAGGATACGTGCTACATGCTGTCACAGACACGGCCGGAGATACAGGGGGGTTCTCTGTCCGCCTCCAGCTGCAAGGCCATTAGCACACAAGTGACTAATTAAGCTATAAACAGGACAGACACGATTACCCCTTGGGGGGGCAGCCGGAGTATTAATTATCAATGAGCCGGAGCCAATAACCTGGGGATGGTTTTAAAGACTTTCTTTCTTGTAAGAGAATCACAAAAAGACATGCCAAATTGAACTGAATGGGGCTTCCGGGATCTTAGTTTTAGCGGGATCCTTCTGTTCGGCCTTTAGCACTGCTGGGGTACGGCGACCTCCTGTACGCTGTGGATGCCAGGCATGGGATTGTGCGGGAGCTTCAGCCTGAGCGGGGAGTCTTTAGTATGTGTTGCAGAGAGGCACCCGAAGGTGGGACTTAGCTCAGTGATGGGATCCCTGTCCCTCTGCCTCTCCCTAACCCTAACCCTAACCCCAACCCCATCCCTGCCCCCCCCCCCCGCCGCCTGACAAGCCATCTCTTGCGGGTGGTTGTGCTCCAGGCCAGCAGGACAGGATCCGTACACATCCAGATGTTTCCAAAGACTCGAGGGTGAACCCAAAGCGACCGGCACATGCCGCTCCACACTGAGGCCGATGCTACTCAGAGCAACACGTGTGTCCTAAAAAGCTGCCCTGTTGCCCAAAATGCCCTCCCAGGGAGGGGGCTTGCCGGCACCCAGCATTGCGCCACGTGTCATATACCCCCCAGCGGCGAGATGTGGAACTTACTCTCTTCCTCCTCCTCGAGGTTCTGTTTTCTCTTCTTCCTCGATTTTGAGTTCTTTTTGTTCTTCAGGTCCTGCTGCTCCATGATGTTTTGCGTTACTGGACAGCAGGTAAGAGGGGAACAGCAGGTAAGAGGGGAACAGCAGGTAACAGGAAAACAGCAGAAACAGGGATAGGTGCTGATTGAGAGTCATCGCCGACACATTCGCAACATTTAATGACATTAAACTGGAATGAAACTCCCTTTGTTGCACTTGGCTGAATTTAACCCCAGTGCTTTTCCCCGCTCCCGTCTCATTTTTGTAACTGCATCCTGTTTGATGTTCTGTATTTAGGCCCAGACCCACTATTAAGCTAGCAGAGGATTTCAGGCTACATGGGGCCCGCAGAATATAAACACACCTCTGAATTCACCCTGGTCTGGGTGGGGGAGCAAAAACAACAGGAGAGAAGAGAGGAAATCGAGGGCGTGTGTAATCTGACACACACATGCACTCACACATGCAAAGATAGACAGATGAGCACAGACAGACGCACACATACGCACAAGAACAGCACCTATATTCCTATTATTATGGGGACTCTCCATTCATGAGCAAAACCCTTATCCCAGCAATGACGACCTTAACCCTACGCAGGCCTAACCTTAACCATAAGTAACCAAACACAATGTGAGACTTCTGGCTATATTAGCTTTTTTATTGCATTCACAGATTTTTATAAAAGTGAGGTTTATACTGTATGGATCTGAAAAATGCAGTTAAAAATAATAGGTTTGGCCCCCACAATGTGGTAAATACTAACATATATGCACACACACACGCACACACATGCGCACACACACACACACACACGCGCGCACACACACACACGCACGCACACACACACGCACGCACACATACACGCGCACACACACACGCGCATACACACACGTGCACACACGCACACACACGCACGCACACACACGCGCATACACACACGTGCACACACGCACGCACGCGCGCACACACACACACGCACGCACGCGCATACACACACACGCACATACGCTCACACACACGCACACACACGCGCATACACACACACACATACGCACACACACACACACACACACACACATACGCACACACACACGCACGCACACACACGCACATACACACACACACACTCACTCATGTCGTCGGAGCGTGGCTCCAGGTGCCGCTGGATGTATCCCTCCAGGTAACGTCGGAACTTAGGCGAGGGCGAGAAGAAGGCCAGGCTGACGGCCATCAGCTCCCAGCCCGCAGCCAGGCTGCGCAGACGCAGGTTGTCGGTGGTCTGGCGCACCAGCTGCACGTAGAGCTCGTCCCGCAGGCCCTGCATGCCCCAGCACTTAGTGACGATGAGCAGCGCCACGTGCCGCCGATCCAGGCGGCTCGCCCGGTCGCCCATGTAGGCCTGCACCAGCTTGAACACGTCGCAGGCCTCCTTCTTGATGGTGCGGTCGCTGGTGATGAGCATGGGCTTCTTGATGGATCCGCGGTTCCAGGAGAGCATGTTGGCGATGGAGACACGCCGCCTGAACAGCCCCTGCGTGTGTAGGTTCAGGTTCTTGCTGGCCCAGTCCACCATGCTAGCGTCAGGTGGCGCCTTGCACATGCTGCCGTACGCGAAGTGGTAGTCGGGCCTGCCTTCTCCTGGCCCCGCTGGCCCCAGGCCCCTGCGCTGGGCACTCAGAGTGCCACCACAACCACTGTCGCCCCCTTGTGATCGGCTCTCTACCTGGCCCTTGGATTCCAGTGTTCCAGCCTAAAGACAGACAGACAAAAGAGGATGTTACTGGGGCATGGCCAAGGCTGGAGAGGAAGAGCTGGGCGCCGGGACGGAGGCTGGAGTCGGAACAGGGGGCAGAGCCTAGGCTGGAGTAAGAACAGAGGGCGGAGCCTAGGCTGGAGTCAGAACAAGGGGCGGGGCCAAGGCTGGAGCCTATGAATGGGGGGGTGGGGTCAAGGCTAGAGAGGCAAAATAGGGGGAGGCGCTGGGCCATCACTGATGGGCAGTAGTGATGACAAGGTGGAGCTGGCAGATGACTGACAGGCAGTGTCACAGCACCTTGCAGGCCTGTCGCATCATTCATCTCAAGCTCAAACACAGTGCTCAGGGCACAGAAATATTAGTCTGTTTCAGTCCCCAAGCAAACCACTAAAAATGGAAAGTGCATCTGAGAGTCCCTATAAAGGATTTTTAATGGTAGACAGTCCACAGAGGACAATAACGTACCAGTACAGGTCCAGCTTTGAACTGGAGATTTGGTTTCGATTGTCTCCACCCCAGTTTCATGATAATGCCCGCACTACATTTGAAGAACTATACAACTCCCACAGGGCAGCCGATGACCTCAGTGACGACACAATCAGGGGGATAGACTGGGAAACATGTACTTCCCTTCGAAGAAACAATCATGTGCGTCATGGTGCTGATGAACACCTGGGACACTGTGAACCGCTTATCCACTGACAGATCACACCCATTGGCATTTCATACACCACACACTGACAGCAAGTAAGGCAGCCACCGTCCGCGATGCAAAGATGGGCTCATGACAACCTGCAGCTTGAGGGGACGCCAAGGGCAAAATGCGCCTGCCAGCGAACCCTGGAAACGCGGGTGAGAGTCTGTCTCTGCAGTCTCTCCCTTCCTGATCTGCAGACGCCGCATGTCATCTCTGCCGCGGACGGGGCACCTTGGCGGTTATTAATGAGAGTCAGCCGGGCCAGGGAGTCAGAGTGTGTCCAGAGAGTGCCTGACGACAAGTGGGGGCCGTCAGCATTGTCACGCTACCATTAATCTAATTGAAGCACATCCAGGCATCCCCCTTTCCCCCGAGAGAAACCAAAGACACTGCAGCCACAGTCTCCCTACCCGTAGCACCAACTGCACTTAAACAGAAGGGGGCGCCATTCCAGGACTCCTCCAGTATACTCACACGCACCACGCCCACTTAAATTTTCAGACACTGTAATATCTGTGTTGCGGCTGGAATCCTGTCCAGTATGTCACCGGCCTCCTGCCTCCTTGCTGGCTCCAAGGTCACTGTGACCCAAGACTGGACACAAATCAAAGGACGGACTCACGTCTGTTATATTTCTCGGCACGTCCCCCCACTAAGCAGCCAATGGGAAAGGCTGGTTTGGATTCCGTAGAGCCCTAACCCACCCGATGTTTCCGGTTGACGCACTGAGACGGGGGTCTCACTCGAAAGCTCGGAATATGCGATTTCCTGGGTACAGTAGCGCCTCTTCCTTCAATGATGAATCAGCGCTGTGTCACTTGGTGAGCAGAGTGGCGTTCACTGTGTTTGTGTTCCCACGTCTCTTCCTCAGTCACATCTCTAAAAAAACGCCTGCATTTGCTTTTTGTCCTGTCAGGAGTCTGTCTGCACGCCTCTGTGCCAAAATCAGGCCTGTGCCTGCAACTATCACTCGGGAAATATCCAAGTGGTTCAAACTCTACACTGCGGCTGGACCGTTAAAAAGTGTCTGAGCTTTTTAAAAAGTTTTTGAAAAAAAAGCAGCTGTAGTACCAAGCACACTGAGACGATGCGGAAAAAAGGTACTTTAAGGCTTAAGTCCACAGTGCAGGTTCACTAATGTTCTAGCTCTGACTTGCAAGGTGAATTTCAGTCCCATAACAGTCACAATGGTGACTGCTCTATATGCTGTCGACTGGATTTGTTCTAATAAACCTAACAAACCAAACCACTCCACCCCTGAAGTTCTCCTAACCACACAGCTGCTTAGAGGTCACCTGACCCCACCCCTCACAACCGCAGTCCCAATCACGCTCGGTACTACTTCCCTGCTTCAGCTTCTCCTCTAACCTGTGAACTGAACAGCTTCAGGATCCCCAGTTTGGGGGGGGGGTTACAAAACGACATTGCAGAGAGAAAAAAAGGGAGCTGGATGAGGTGCAGGGTGCCATTCACCTGTCTCAGTCCAGCCGGAGCCATGTTCCCCCCCACCCCCCTTCATCCACAGCACTCAGACTCCTCCCCCCACCTGTGGCCTGGAGCCGATGTGTGATATGCTCTGCAGTACCTTAGATCCCCCATAGGAGGTATCCTCCCGGTTATGGGGGGGATGTGGTGACTAACTGAAACTCAGCAAATGCAAACATGCTGACTATGAAGAGTAGGAGAGATAAGGGGTGCGGGGGCACAGAAGACACATTCTGTGGCCAACTGCATATGCTGGGCCTATCCGCGGAGGGGGGGGGGGGTTGGAGGCAGTGAAAGGTTTTCCCCGGAATGGAATGTTCCAGCTTTGGAAACAGGAAGCTCTCTCTTGCATTGTTTCTGCAGCGACAGGATGGAGACGGACGCCTGGTGGAGACCGGGGAGGGGAGGGCGGATGATGGCAGGGAGGGGAGGGCAAACGATGGCGGGGAAGGGAGGGCGGATGACGGCGAAGAGGGGATGCCAGACGATGGCGGGGAAGGGAGGGCAGACGATGGCGGGGAGGCTGCCTCTGGTGCCCTTAGCCCATCACTGTCCCAGGGGGGTGTATAAGAAAATTCCCAAAATCAAACAAGATTCTGAATATTTGCAAGACAAGCCCCCCCCAAATAAGCTGAGGTACATGACAGAGTATACACACACACACACACACACACACACACACACACACACACACACACAGTGTGTACCTGGGAGGGGGACCTGGGTCCCTCCTGATTGGTCAGGCTCATCTGGCTTGTCACGCTCTTTTCCATGGAGTCCACCTTTTCATAGGTGCGTTTCTGCCGGCCGGTGCCCTCCGAGGCCAGCGGGGAGATGGGGGCGTCACCGTGGCTGCCGGAGCGGTACAGAGAGCAACTGCTGGAGCCCACGTGTTCCCGGGCGGTGTGCTTCCTGAGGCCGCCGGCGTGGGGGGCGGAGCTCTCGGACATCTCCGTGTCCAGGCTGCCCTTGCTACCTCTCAGGGTGCTTGAGCGGCTCACCGCTGCTTTCACCTCGGCCATGAGCTTCTCGCTGAGCACACCCAGCTCGCCGCTGCTGCCCGCTGAGCCGGGCCGGCCCTGCACCGCCAGCTGGCGCTGCCAGGTCTTGCGCCGCAAGCTGGGCGAGGGCCCCGTGGAGTAGCCCGAGTCCTGGTGCCCGGCCCCGCTGGGGCTACCGTACTCCTGCGAGGTGGCACTGTTCTGCCGGCTGTGCCGCGCCTCCATGCTCTTCAGCACGCCCGCCTCTAGGAGGCGCCACGAGTGCTTCTTATCAGCCTCCTTCTTGGCCGGGGTGAGCTCGGGCTGGGTGGCCTGTCGGCTGGTGCTGGGGTCCACATTCACCATGTGTTTGATGCACTCCTTGCCAGCGGCGCTGTACTCGGTGGCAGAGGGACTCCTCTTGTGCTTGGAGCCCAGGTGGGAGGTGGGGTGCGGCAGAAGCCGTTGCTTCTGGAGGCTCTGTGAGGGGGTGTAGTGCGGTGGCAGGGAGCGGGTGAGTGAGTGCGCGCCCTCCACTTCCATCTCCACCGGAGGCTCGTCGTAGATAGGAGATTCCAGGGGCGGCTCGTCGTAGATGGGTGGGGTAGCCCCGTATTTGGGTGACGACGGCCTGGGGGTCCCCGCCTGTGACCGCTGCGGGGTCTGGTATGTTGGGGAGGAGGAGGTGGGGTTGAAGCTCCCATTGTCCCCCTTCCTGAGGTTCACCGCCTGCCTGGGCTCTACCATCCTGCTGGAAGAGCTCGCCTGGACCCGGATTGCCTGTCCCCCCGCTGGCCTGCCCCCCGCAGCCAGGCTCACGGCACCCCCGCTGTGCTGCGGCAGGGCACTAGTGTGACCGGCCGCCTGGTTCCTGCCGATGCTGTTCACCTTCACCAGCAGAGCTGCCTTGGAACCAGGAGCTGGCTGCCATCTTTGGCCAGAATCCCTGTAACAAAATCAGACACAGGATGGAGTTCAAGTCAAGCAGTGCCTGGACTTAAAACGTTCACTGTCTTACACCCCCTTTTTGACTGACCCCCTGCCCCCCTCCCCCAGAGGAACCTTGATGTTTGAGCGCCGCATTGCAGCAATCAGGAGTCAGGAGGGGTCAGGAGGCGTCCTGGTTACAAACCAAAAACAAGGTCGCTACATGTTCACCAAAGCAGGTCGTAGAACTGGGGGGGTTGTGGACACCCTTCCACAGTATTAGCCCCACCCTCCCCTATGTACGCAAACATCACGCAGTCATGATCGCGCATTCTCCTGAGTCCTGGAGAGGCACTCATAGCACAAACACAACAGGAAACGCGGAGTGGCTCGCTCAGCCGAAGGTCAGAGCCCAGGGCTGTGAAAACAGGAATTCACACGGGTTCATGCTCAAGTGTCTTTCTGTCTCGCAGATACGCGGCTACCCCTGCTGTCAGGACATCCGATCAAAAGTCAGACAAACTGCAGGGGCTTCCAAACTGATTTATACAGCAAAAAACAACAACAGAAAACTACAAAAAGTCTGGATCAAACTGCCGAGTGGCTAATTTTGGAACCCGAGACAATCTCCCAGTTCTGAGTAAAAATACCCAGAAGTCTCTGAGTGGCTGCTCCTGTTAACCCGCCATGCTCCATGCCACGCTCTACAGCATGAAAATGGGAAATAACATTTAGGAACCCAAAAAATGAACAGGCTATTGTACCAGAAATTCCAGTGTGTACTTCGAGGGTCCACACCAGTCTAATGAGTGACAGCGACCGCTGCAGAAGCACAGATGAACCCTTCAGAAAAGAGTGCGGCGTCCTGCTTACTCTGTGAATGTGGAACAGCCTCTTTAAGGCACAATTTCTGTCCTCCACGCTTAAATTTCCTCACTTTCCGTTCAGCGTCCGCGAGCGGCACAGACCACGGCGGGAGAGCGTTTCGAGTTTGGGAAAAGACCGAAGCAGACACTTACCCCACGACCCTCGCACTGAGGGTCCCTGAAGCGTTTCCGAGCAGAGCCGCTGTGACAGTGAGAGCAATCGCTCGGGGGTGGAGGGAGTGCTTCCTTAGCAGAGTCTTTTGGCAAATGCCCCAAATGCAGCCTGGCTGCGCTGTACCTCTGCCGAGCCACCGGGGCGGCGGGCTGGAGCTGTGAGCACAGGCAGCCAGCAGTGGCGATGCTTGAATGTGGAGGGGGGGCAGCGACTCCTTCACTTTCTCAGTTACAGTAGCAGGAATGCAAACCCTCCTCCCAGCCCCTTGCTGGCCACACCCCTTTCAGGCCCCACCCCTCCAAGTGTACTTCCAGCGTGCAAAACAATACATGCACAATGCCCCAGGGGCCCCCGCTTCCTGCCCACGCACCCCCGTCTCTCCGTCCATCTGTCTCTCCATTGTAACCCAGCCCAGCCTCCTCCACTTCTATCACCCCATCAAAAATGTCAACAAACCACTTTGGGCCGCTACGCAAACAGACCCCCCCCCGCCCCCCAGAATGCACTGCGATCAGGCCGCCCGTAGCAGTCGCCAAGCTCCAGCCCATCTGCAGCACAAGCTGACACCTGGCCTGTAGCCACCCCGACTCCGACACGAACGCGTGACCTTTATGACCATCTTGGCTTGTGGGGGATCCCAGTGATCTGGGCTCTGAGACTGATGGACAGATTGGTGTCCCTGTTATTCACGTGCTCACAGGATGGATGGACCGTTCCTATAGCCTTCTCACAGTCTCCCACACACCCGTGGCATAAGAGTGGACACCAGGTGGACACTCAAGGCTCTGTCTCTAGCATGCCTGCCGCCTTGCAGCTAACTGAGATCCTGCTGCCTGCGTTTGACCAGGAAAATACCACCAATGGCCAAATTTTGATAAGGTCTGCTGCAACAAACAGGATCACTTAATCATTTTCTTCATGAAAATACATAGAAACACTAATATGTGAACAACAAACAATTTAAGCAAATAGTCTGTGAGCAGGAGTGACTGGGTTTCGGGGTGGTGGGGGGTAATTGGGTGTGGGGGGGTCACAGGCCAATCAAAGAGATACGGCCCCCAGAGGGAGGGTCTTTCAGAGAGTTAAAAGGCCATTTTCAGCAGCACAAACAGGAAATACCAACAGAGTGTTCACATCACAGTGTGGCAGAGGAGGTCTTAACGGCAGAGAGCTTTACGCCGGGAAACACAAACACGCAGCAAGTGTCTCTCTGAAGCTGAACCGAGTGCGGGATCCCTCTCTCTCTCTCTCACACGTCACAGCCCACCAGAAAGCGCATTCTCTCATGTTAGTGTTGACAGTGACAGAAAACAGCGTTCAGAGCACTGCGCGCACACACACACACACACACACACACACACACACACACACACACACACACACACGCACAAACACACACACACACACGCACACACACAAACACAGGTCATGTATTCATATCTTCATGGCGGCTCTCCATTCATTTTTATGGGCATAGCCCAAGTCCCAACAATGATGACTTTAACCCCCACCCAGGCCTAACTTTAACCATAAGTAACGATTTTTATAAAATTGAATTTCCCCAGAAAAATGTTCCTGCAATGTAATATATACATGCACACACTCACACGGGGAGCCGATGGTTACAAGCCTCACCTCAGCAGATCCCCTTCACACCTTAACCCTGACCCCTTCATTTAGAGACACTGCCTTTGATCTGCAGATAACAGCATGGCAGTGTAGGGGTGCCCGTCTATCAGGACGAGCAGCGCTGCAGTCAGCTAACAGCAGCATTCCTGTAGTAAGGTAGTGTTCCTTAATCTGGCCCTCAAGGACCCAGGGCCGGTCCATGTTTTTGCTCTCTCCGAGATCCCAATTGGGAAACACTGCTGTTAGGGACTACCATAAATTTACAGCACTTTCTCCTTGAATCCATGATTCAATTTCCATGCCCCATAACCACCAAAAATCATACACAGCACATCTCAGCAACCTTTACTTAACTCAAGCCCTGTAAGGTATCCTTAACTCGATGCCTAGGGAGCACTTCACAAACAAAAACTTATAGACTACATCAACTTCAGCTCCAGTGGAGCAAGCGCTCACACGCAAGAGCTCTGTGTCATGTTTATACAAATAGGAAGAAGCAAAACTACATCTGTAGGGGAGGGCACCTGTTTGCTGCGAATTCACACCCAGAGAGGAAGACGCTGCTGTGGGCACAAGGTTATTTCTGCACTGGGAGCTTCCAGTGGAAGAAGCTTCACTTCCTTGGTGAAGGGATGGGGGTAAATTTCCACTAAAAGTGGGATGCAAAAACAGGAGGAACCAGATGGATTCCTGACCTGTTGTCTAAGCTGCTCCCTATATCTGTTCACGCCAATCTTTGTGTGAACCACTATGGCAGGTGTCCGGCAGCTAAGGGGCCACAAAGAAGCCTTCTGATTGGCTGCTGTATTTGGGGGTGACCACGGGAGATGGTTCCAGCTTGCCATTGGTGTATTTATATTACCACCCTCCAATAAACACCCCTCTCGGTCTGTCGTCAACATTCAAAAAGAAACACAAGAAAATATTTTGCTAGAGTAAATCACCTGAGAATTCAACAGCACATGGATGCCACACTCCCAGTGCTGATATATGGGTCTCATTTCAGAGGAATAACAGGGCAGATAACACTGCAAACAATGAATGATTTTGACAGTTCTAACAGAAGACCAGATGTGAGAGCTATGGTGCAGAAAGCAAAAATCCAGACCAAGATGTTTTTTCAACCAAGCAATTGAGTACTCTGTGGCTGTGACTATTCATTTTCAACTGGTCGGTTGAAACAAAATCTTGGTCTGGATTTGTATTTTCTGGACCTGAACTGCAGGAGAATTATCCACCTCTGCAGAAGACCCAGCTGAAAGCTTTCCGTCAAGCTAAGAAAGCGGTGGCTTTGATATGATGGCTGTGAATGTGATTTGAGTGAAACAGCACAGGGTGGGTAAACCAGTCTCATTACCACCCTGTGCACTGATGGGGCGGCACAAAAAGCTGCATGGGGGTGCATCTGTAATCAGCGCAGGCGGAATGTCTGCCAGGTAATTTGTGTTTAGACCACAGCTGAAGGGCACCTCCCTTCCTGGCTGAGGAGTAACACCACCCAGCTAGGCCACACGACCGTCTGTGCGCGGGGCAAAATAAAGGCAAAATAAACCCAATGAGATCTTACGGCCTGGGATTCTGGCTTGTAAAAACTACCCCTTCTGCAGGGGGCAGTACAGGCCACACCTGCAGAAGGCTCAGCTCGGGCTTGTTGGTCAGAGACAGCTGAGAGCAGATTGGCCACGGTATTGTGTTCCAGGAAGACCTATGAGCACTGCCAGGAACAGCAGCAAATGCTGGCTTTTCGCTTCCCTTTTTATTTTTAAAAACATATTTAATGACACTCACACTGGCGAGCTAACAGGTGGGAAGCCCCAGGGTCTTAAAGCCCTCTCTGTTCCACCTCATTCAACTTGTCACGCAAACTCACGCTCGGAGCGGTTTCTCCCACAAAAGTCAGACCGAGCGGCAGCCTTCCGAGGCTATGAGGCAATGTCAGGAGCCACGGGGGACCTGGAGGCCAGACAGAGAGGCAGACGGGAACACGGGGACCGTACAAGGACCCCTACTGATATATTTGTGCTTAGAGTATCTGTGCGCTCGCCCCACAGGGGACAAACCCACTGGGAAATCAGCTAGGGAGGGAAAAGGAAAAACATGAAGGGAAAAATGTGAAACCAGAAAGAAAAAAAACGTAGGAAATAAATAACGGTTTGCAGAACATCATTTACAGCAAGAACTACAGATATTTATGCTGGATTACGTTTTAAGGGAGGCCTGATTTTACACAAACAGGAGTCAGTGTAGGTCTCCCCTCCCTCCCGCTTGCCCCAGATTGACCACGTGGCATCCCAGCCGGGAAAACCCCGTAAAGTCACCCCCCCCCCCCACATGGCAGGCAGCTCCACCCCCGGCACACCAGTGAACCCCAAAGCCCACTCTCTGCTGTCTATATATAGTATGAATGGTGCAGCCGCCACAGAGATATGCAGCCCTACTCATTTGTGGCTCTCTTAGAGGGACGTGGAAAAACTCGGGGGGGGGAATCACATGCTCAGCGGCTGCTTTGTCCCCAGGCTGGAAGCTCCTTTTCCCTGGACTTAATCCTATTTGGCTGGATGAAGCGGAGGACGAAGCCCCACCCCCCCCGACAACACCGCTGCACCGTGACCAAGTCCATCGCTGGGAAAATTCACAACACCACGCTCATAAAGCACCCATTTCGTTTCACGCTTCCACACCTGTGAAAAAGAAAATGGACAGACTAGGAGGCACACAACTGCAGCCCGCAGAAGGAGACGGGGCAGTACATGGTATTAAGCAGGCGAGTACATGGTGAGTACATGGGAGTAAGCAGGTGAGTACATGGGAGTAAGAAGGCGAGTACATGGTGAATACATGGGAGTAAGCAGGCGAGTACATGGGAGTAAGCAGGTGAGTACATGGCGAGCACATGGGAGTAAGCAGGCGAGTACATGGCGAGTACATGGAAGTAAGCAGGCGAGTACATGGGAGCAAGCAGGCGAATACATGGGAGTAAGCAGGCGAGTACATGGAAGTAAGCAGGCGACTACATTGGAGTAAGCAGGCGAGTACATGGGAGTAAGCAGGGGAGTACATGCAGAGTACATGGGAGTAAGCAGGCGAGTACATGCAGAGTACATGGGAGTAAGCAGGCGAGGAGGTACAACCGCACCCAGCACAGTGGCACCCGCGCCCTGGCTGCTGGTCATGCTGTTATTGAGTGGGGCCAAATGGCACAGGTTGATGGAATGCAGGGGAAACAGGTGTTTGGAACTGTGCTCTGTGCCTCTACTTAGTAAGGGTGTGTGAGAGGCGGATCTATAGCGAGAGAGAGGGCAGATAAAGGGATCTGTCATGGGAAAGCCAAGCTCGGAATTCAGAGACTCTGCAATGATGTTTTTTTTCCAAAGGCCCTGAGGATA
This sequence comes from Cyphomyrus plagiostoma, assembly GCA_019775915.2. NCBI lineage: Eukaryota > Metazoa > Chordata > Actinopteri > Osteoglossiformes > Mormyridae > Cyphomyrus > Cyphomyrus plagiostoma. The sequence continues at coordinate 7,856,197 of JABFEA020000110.1, read as the reverse complement.
GGCTGTTTGAAGAGAAAGCGCACGCAGACATTACAGTGATGAATTCAGCTAGTCTCCCTGAACTGTCACAGAACCCAAGGGACAACATCACACTTTGGCAAGCTGGAATGACATCGGTGCTCACATACAAGGGGGCCCACATGAGTTGGTGTAACTTCAGAGTCTCAGATCATGTGACCTATGCAGTAGTCACAGTGTGTATCATGTGGGCTATGCAGCAGTCACAGTGTGTATCATGTGACCTATGCAGCCATCACAGTGTGTCTCACGCGACCTATGCAGAAATCACACTGCGTAAGACAGGACAGACGCTTCTCTACTTACGAACTTTCAACTTACAAAGTTTCAGACATACGAAGGAAGAGGGCTGTAAGTCCAAATTGTGTTCCTTGGGCTCCTGGTTTCCTGCTTGCAACATCAATTTCTTTTTCCGGGCGCCAATTCTGCCTAGTACAACAACTGGCCACTACTCCTACCACGCAGCAGCATAATGTGCGAACTCCCAGCATGTGACCAATCAGACAAACAAGACAATGAGAGGTTGTAACTAGCAGGATCAAACCAGGGAAGGGCCACATGACGAGCAGGGAGCCAGAGTGTATTTTCACTTAGAAACATTTCTATATTCTGAAATGCATATGGCTCTAAGAGCATTGTCAAAAATCTCCATTTTGGGTGGGTGGAAAATGCCAGGGTATTGTGGATGCAAAAATTGAGACTAATGTTTATGCATTTAAATGAAAATGTAGCGTGTCTCACAAACGTAGTCTAAGTCTCACAAATGATATCACACACACACACACACACACACACAATATCTTTGTGGGGACTCTTACGGCACTTATACTTTTTAAACTGCGTTCACAGATCTTTGTGGGGACCCAAAAAAGTGTCCCCACAATGTAAAAAAAAACTGGTTTTTATTACACCGTGGAGGATATTTCATCCTCACAAAGTAATATAAACCTAATCCACACAAACACAGCAACACACAGATACAAGATGACTCCTTGACTTACTGAGCTTTGTATTTGATAGGTCTGGTGCAGACTACCATGATCTGCCCCTAAGTGCCATTATCAGAGAAGCAAACCGTGCTGATGGGATGAAGATAATTAAGTTACGATCTTCAGAAACCATGGGAATTCAATTTGGACATAGAAAGGAAAAACTAAGTTAGCAGTCAGGGAGTTTCAATTTGTTCCAGGAAGAGACGGCATGAAGTCACAGACCACAGTGCTTCCCTGGGCTTCCCCATGTCTGCGCAGCACCTCAGGGAGACAGACAGCAAGGCTGCTGAACGCATCAGAGCTCTGTTATACAGCCACATCTGGCTGAAATGGCGCGTGCTGATAGACATGTCAGTGGGTCTCTCTCTGAAGGGGCCTCCCAGAGACGCATGATGCATTGGCCCGTGTTCCCTAAAAATCTAGACGTTGGCATTGGTCTCATGTGTCAATCTTGGCCAGGAATGCTGGCTGATATTTAAACTTCATCTAGAGCAGGGGTGTCAAACTCATTTTAGGGTGAGGGCCAGATGAGAAGAAATGTGACCATGTGCGGGCCGATTTTTTTTTTTTTTTTTTTTAATCATAGTGCATCAAATTACAACAAATACACTATATTCTGTAAAACTGCATTTAACAAGTCCTCAGAAACTGTTCATTAACACTCTTATTCCTTTTTGGGGAAAAAACAATGCCAAGTAATGGCAAGCAAAATCCTTTCCTTTGAACATGAATATTACCTGTC
>JABFEA020000110.1:7832551-7842813 GCA_019775915.2 Cyphomyrus plagiostoma | reverse complement strand
GGCCTTTTCTGCCCGCGCCGCCCCGGGCCGCCCCGGGGGGGGGGGGGGGGGGGGGGCGCGTGAGCCTAGCGTGGGGGACCACACATATACACACCCAAAAACATTACAAAGACAAATGCTGAAGCTCACGCTGAGGTTGGAGAGCAGCACACGCAAAGGGGAGGAAGAACAGGCAAAAGAGGCTTCAGACTTTAAAGGGGAGGAGGGACAAGCAGAAGAGGCTTCAGACTTTAAAGGGGAGGAGGGACAGGCAGAAGAGGCTTCAGACTTTAAAGGGGAGGAGAGACAGGCAGAAGAGGCTTCAGATCTTAAAGGGGAGGAGGGACAGGCAGAAGAGGCTTCAGACCTTAAAGGGGAGGAAGACAGGCAGAAGAGGCTTCAGACTTTAAAGGGGAGGAGGGACAGGCAGAAGAGGCTTCAGACCTTAAAGGGGAGGAGGGACAGGCAGAAGAGGCTTCAGACTTTAAAGGGGAGGAAGGACAGGCAGAAGAGGCTTCAAACCTTGAAGGGGAGGAGGAGCAGGCAGAAGAGTCTTCAGACTTTAAAGGGGAGAAGGGACAAGCAGGAGCGGCTTCAGACCATAAAGGGGAGGAGGGACATGCAGATGCAGCTTCAGACATTAAAGGGGAGGAGGAACAGACATAGGCAGCTTCAGAAACATGACAAGCTGCAGGTGAAGGAATAAAACACAGTAAGGCTTAGACACGCATCGCCCCAGATCACAGAGAGAAAGGGCTCAAGACACTTGGGGGGGTGGGGGGGTGGTGAGTCATGGAACAGCCGCTTGTTTTCCTGTTCAGGAGGGTAAGTGGATTACGAACGATCTTTAATCTCTTTGGCGGGGGCGGGGGTTCCTATTTCTGAGCATCTGCTGAATTACTTGTGCAGTGATTGAAATGATCGTTTCAGCAGAAATGCACCCCCCCCCCAACACACACACCCCCCTGACATGCGATACAGAGCCCCGATGTGGCACACGCCAGCAAACCTCTCAGCATGTCCTGCTCACAAGACGCTCCGTCGGGGGCCATCACTCCCACCTCTCCGGCCCCTATCAGCGGGCCCTTTGCTGCAGTAAGTGCCACACTTTGGTGATCAGCAGCACTGGCGGCCCGCTGGTATCTGCAATGCCACACAATGCCGCCCCTGTTCTGGAAACAAGCCACTGCAGCGGTGCCAACCGTAGAACACCAGCTGCTAGGGCAGTCAAGACGCCGTCTCCAGGCAGGGCCATGGGGGGGAACGGCTCAAGCTCCACGTACTTCCTGCCTGAAGGCGCCAAGTCCATTCCGATTCTGCAGTGACATCCTCCCTTCCTGGACCACTGATCGACATCATGAGGAAAGCGCCCTGCTCTCCGTGGCCTTTCCTAGTCCCGCCATCCACCTGGCCCTCAGTGTCTATAAAAAGCAGAACGCCTCCCACATGTGGGCATTTTTAAACGCGTCCGCCCCGCAGGTGCCAGCCCCTGCATGCCGCGCCCGTCACGGGGGAATCGGCCGGAGACGGCTTCTGTTCCTCCCGGCATCTGAGGTGGCCGACGCGCATCGGTTGTGAGTTGCGAGTTTGGGCAGAACGCATACCGAACGTGTTAACCCCGCTGGGCCGCGTTCGGGGGGGGGGGGCTAGGACGCAGCGACAGATGTGCAGGTCTGCTCTGTGCGTTTGGAGGGCATGTGCTGAATGCAGAGTACACAGCGACTGCGGCGGGACACGGCAGATCAGCACAGCTCTCAGGTTACTCTGACAATGAGGCTTTGTTGGGGGGGGCTCACTTTCTCAGCATCGTTTATGTATTTAAATCTGCATTAAGCCCCCTCCACTCCCCACCGCCCCCCAATAAAGCACACCTTAAACCCGGGATTACTGACTCCCAAGCGCTTTATCCCTGAAATGTGTCCCAGGAGCTGTGGAGAGTCCTACCCTTAAGCAGGGGCTTAGAGACACAGCTTAGGCGGCTAGCGGGACCGGGCTGTTACCAGCACCGGGACCCATGTCCCTTTCAAACCTGCTGGAGCAGCAGAGGCACAGCTTGTGTGATGGGGCTGCTGTGATTCTAAGAGAGGGGAAATCACAAATATCCCCCCATCCTCCATACAGAAGCCATGCTGGGGCCCCTGCAAGTCATAAAGACCCTTATCTGATCGTGACGCTGGGAATGATGGGGCCCCGAGTGTCTAGACAGTGAGCCTCTGGCCAGACATATGCAGAGGCCCAAACATTCTGTTGTGCAGATACAGTAACTCAGCAGCAAAGGGAGCCTCACTGCAACCCCCCCCAAATCTAGAACCTTCAGGAACAGAACTGGGAAGAGATCGTTCTGTATGAAAAAGGCGACTCGAACCACAGGCTGCACATCTGCTGGAGTTTCAGGTTCTTCCGGACGTGCAGGGACAGGATGCCCAGGGATAAAGTGTCCGGGTGAGACAGATGGCAGAATCAGGAGCGGGACGCAGGAAGCATGCAGGGAGGGGCGAAAGCGATGCTTTAAAAACGTGTGGCTCCTTCCTGGGATGTAATCGGAGCCCCTGCACCTGCCCCCCCCCAATGATCCCTTCTACTGGGCTGATGGGTCAGCACCTGCGAGCCGTGCAACGATGGCATGGTGTGCGACTGTTTGACTGCTGGAAAAACCCTCTCAAGCAAATGATTTTGTATTCACTGCACTACCGGGCCAGGTTATACCCCGCCCCCTTTCATCCTGTTACCCCGCCCCCTGCAGGGACTGCATGGAAACAGGATGGGTCCCTTTTCAGGGGCCAACCAAATCTATCCTTGTCTTCTCTCTTTCTCCACCTTCCTCTGAAAGCCTACTGTGTTTGTGTTTGTATAGGTTCTATGGCTGGGGGGGGGGGGGCAAGCAGCTGTCCTTGTCCATTTCTAAGGGTGGTGGTGGGGGGGATAAATTAAAGGGAACAAATGCTGGGCCTCATGCAGGAAAAGGAGATGCTACTGGGCGGGGCCCCGCCTGTCCCTCCTAACTAGTGTTACCGTCCTGGCAACCCGAGCCGCACCCACAGGGCGGTGCCCACCGGAGCCGCGCCCACCAGAGCCACTCCTCATGCCACCTCCTGCAGCACTCTGCTCCTGGGCCCTCCTCCTCGCATGATAGCATCTCTCACAGAGCCCAGCACCTCACTGGCAGAACCAGTCAGCATGTAAGCAAACCTACGATTTCTATGTAGCTATAATGCCGGCATGGAGGGGGTCGGGGGAGAGATGGAAGCAGGTGATGGGTCCCTTAAGGATGCCAGGGGGGGTCAGCGTGGCACGCTCCACCTAGACACGGTGTGACATCCACCTGTGATGCTCGACATATTCTGGGTGCATGAACGGTATGTGCACTTTACATAAGCTGGTACCCCCAGCCCTGTACCACTACCCCCCCAACTGCCAATCTTATAGTGTGGTGGCACAGTGTTGGCTCCTCCCTCTTTTCTCATAAGGAAGCAGAGACAAGAAGTGACTGACATGAAAAGCCGCCATCTGTGGGGGGTACAGGAAGGAAAAGGACAGCTCCGGTGCTGTGATGGGGCTGAATCATTTTCCCTATCTGAAAGTTGAGCTCATTCCTTATTCCATCCATACAGCACAATGAAACACCCCCACTGCCCCCCCAGGAGTGAGTGTCGGGGGAAGGGGGGGGTCAACTGCCGTGCAGCGCTGCTCAGCATGTGCCCATGTGCGTGCCATGGCCCACAGCCTCTAAGAAACTCCTCCTGCTCCTCTGAATGGCTGCACGACGCTGAGGGCCCACAGCCCGCCGTGACTAAGTGCCCTCGGGTGGCTCTGTAACAGGACCACACAGGAAGGTCTTTACGAGAGGCAGGAGTGTGTGGGGCAGGGTGGGGCACAGCCAGCAGCAGTCCATCCACCCCCCACCCACTGAGGAACATCACCCCTTAGCCAACCCTACAGCAGCACCAAGCATTTTCTCATTATCAGAAGAACCATACAAGACAATACATTCAGCGAGAGGGCTGCCTGCTCCACAGGGCAGGATAATGCAGGATAATCCAGGACAATTTAACACATAAATGACTTATAATAATGCACTTTATTAGAAAAGCACACATAGTAATGAGTCTGACTTTTTTATAGCAAACAAATTAAGTCTAACTTCAAATGTTTCTTGTGAGGTTCCTCAATGGTGGATACCCATCCACATTTGGCCGTCAGAAGCCCTCAACTTTCAATAAATGCTTCAAGACCCATTTGTTCCAGGAACACCTCGACCATCCCTCTAACCACTGACCTACTTCATTTTCATCTGCTTTTGCTTGGCTGGTCTTGGATCCTGGATGAGCTGGTCTGAATCGCTCTCACTAAGATCTTGTTACGTTTGTATGTCTTGTATAGCTCTAGCGCTGATGCTAACTCACACCCGACATTGATCCTTCATCGGAGGATCAGTCTAGCTGCCCTTACGCCTAGTTGACTCCTTCACAGCTGTATGCCTGTCATGAACTATCTGCCTCACAGCGCAATGGACAAAAGCCAAATAAGTAAATGTAAATATAAGATTCAACAAATGTGTGTCCAGAGATGCATACCAGTGAGCTGCTGCTCTCTGCTTTGACCCTGCTCACAAACAGCAGATTTTTAAGTTCAGGACGGCTATGAAGTGGATATTCATCACAGCATTGTCTGTAAATTCTAGTGTGTAAAAATCCCAGGAGGGCAGCGGTTTCTGTGATGCTGGAATCACCACATCTGGCAACCAACAATCACTCTGCATTCAAAATAACTCAGATGACGTGTTTCAGCCAGCCTATCGCTTATTCAAACGGAAATGAACACCTCTTGACCCTGTTCGCCTGGTTTATACTTTGAAGTCTAGCCACTTGTGTTAACGAGCAGGTGCTTAATCATCTAGATCTAATTCAATTACTTTAAATCAATTAAGTATTCATGAAACATACGATGCCAATGGCACTATCCCACTTTGTAAAATGCAAAATGCCCCCAAGAGAATCAGATCCCCTAGGAGCTGCCTCTTTGGGGGGCATAAAAGTCACAAGTGAAATAAACCCGTAACCTGCTGAATCAGCGAGACAGCTATCCTGGTATGACATGAACCCAGTGACAGAGGATGAAACAAGAGCCAGTGGAATGATGCGAGGACAGGAAGGAATGATGGGGCGCGCGAGCACGTGAATGTGGAACACGCAGCGTGAAGCGGCCTGACTCAGCATGGCTCGCAGTGCGGGGCACTCGCATGGCGCCGCGCTGCAGTGACGGGGTGGGGAGGCTGCAGCCTTCGCTCCAGCAGCAAAATAAAGGCCCACTGTTTGCAAGACAATAAGGCACATTGACGCTGCAAACAGCAGGATGCGATGCATCACAATCCACAGCCTGACCCGCCTCTGATCCTTGAAGGGGCTGTTGTTAGTTTCCACGGAGACCTCAATCGCTCCAAGCCTGGCTGGGAGACTCATGCCTCAGGTGAGTGTTCAGCTGTGGGGGGTGGATGTGGGAACCGTTCCTGAGATTCTGTGCTAAATTCGGAAAACATCCCCAACACATGGCGACTCTCATAAAGAAAAGGCAGACGCTTTCCATTTCAAGTGGACCCCCCAACCCACCCCCTGTGTTTAATATAGAGGCCAGCAGGATAAGAGATTACCACAAAAAAAGCCTCCTTTAAGTCCCAAAAAGATTCACACCAACACCCCCCAAAACACCATAGTACTTACAGAAAAATGGCAGAAAGCAATGACATCATACAAATGATCCCCCCCATCTAGAAACAGCACTATGTTTCTCAAGGCTTCAGGGTAAACTGCCCCCCGAAGAGCCCTTTGACAAGCTGTGAAGGGCCCAACTCCTAGCAGCTTAAACATTTACTGACCCTGAAAGGCCGCACGGGGCTGGGGGCGGCACCAGGGAACACACTGATAACTTTCATTGGAGCCCAAACGCTTTTCATTAGAAGAGGCTTTTAATTAGAGGGGACTTAAAAGAGGTAAGAGCGTGTGGAAGGGGAGGGGCCAAAGAAGATCAGAGGCAGGAAGGGGGCTGGAACCAGGGCAGATCCCAGCTTTATGGGGCTATACCATTCCCCGCCACCCCAGGGAGAACTTCACGTCTAACCACTCAGTAGGTTACATGCTAAGTTGAGCTACGCTTATAGCTCGACTACGCCATTTAATCGGACTACTGTCCTTGTTCCAGTATACACGCGCGAGAGCGGAATCGAATTATTGAGCGAAGTATGTCCAACTCCTCTGCAACAGGTGGCGATATGGCACCTTTCAGTTTGTTAGTATTGGGCTTTTTCCGGCTGACCTATTACGTCAGAGATGTAAAAATAAAAACAAATCAAATAATAACAATGGGTGCGTGGACAAATGAAGTGACACAAGCTTTAATTGTGATCAGATCAGAAGAGCAGATACAACAAGATCAGGATAGCATGACAAAAAATAAAGTATTCTCTACAATATACTATGACCATGCAGTATTGGAAATTATTCAAATATGTGATGTGATTTTGTTATAATAAATACTGGGGTATTTATGAAACAAAAAAGGAGTTCAACATAAATTTCTCACAAAACTCTGTAAGACTGATCTAAACAGCATAATTATGATTTTCTTAGAGAACGCATGCAATGCTGATATAAAAGCAGTGGAGTAAACTTTAAACTGATTTTTAAACATATACTAGATAATCTTGCTAGGTTTTTTTTTCCTATGATAGAATAAAAATGTTTTAGCAAGACTTTAGCAAGAATATTCATATTAAATTGAAGGTAAGAAAAAGCCTGATCTTAATCAGCTGATTAGTGCTATACGAACAGCATGTGCAAAACATGCAATGTTGGTATTAATATTACATGTCGTCCAGTGCTATAATATACTACAGCCATTTTTCTAATTCGGTACAAGATGTCATTCAGCGCCGGTGCCAGTTTTTATGCCAGTGGAAAACCAAGACCTTGAAGTACTGTCCTTTTGGTACCTCCTTGAAGTACTGTCCTTTTGGTACCTCCTTGAAGTACTGTCCTTTTGGTACCTCCTTGAAGTACCAAAAGTACAGTACCTGGTGCAGTGGAAAAGCGCCCTTTAGTTGAGCGGTGAATTGGACAGTGTTGCATCGCGGTACATCTCACACGTGCCGTTCGTCCTCTGCTATGCTCCAAGCTTCTTCTGTTACTTCCAGGTCAAAGCACAGGGGGAATCTGTGGAGCATGTGCAGAGTGGCTGGGCCAGTTTGACGTACACATGCAGGAGTAACCTGACTCCCAATCCCATTATCTGGATGTCTTTCAGTCGGACTAACATGTTTACCTGTACTTTAAAAGTCCAATTTTAGTCGGATTAATAATCCGAAATAATTCGATTTTCTTAGTGTGCATATAAACATAGTGAGGGTGCACGTAAACATAGAGACTGGTGGCTGTCATGCAGTTATTATTTTAAAAGCACCATGTGCTGTCTAGGGGGACTCTATGACCTCACAAGTGTTGCAATCGGCATTGCCATGGCTGGGGCACACGAGCACACCTTAACGAATCAGGCAACATGGCCTTAAGAAGCCTGAAAGAATATTTAACTGGTGCAGCTTGGGCTGAGACTCGCACAGGACGTCACCATGGGACGAGCGCGGAGAGCCACATACTGGGGCACGGATTCGCAGACAGGGAATAACGGGGCACTTTAAGCATGTGGCACTTAGCAGGATAACATAAACCCTGGGTCAGTTTTTCCCTATTAAGTAGAGCTTACCGTGCAGGCAAACGCAATCTTTATTTAGCTCCTGTCGTTCTAGAGCGTGCCGCTTAAGTCCAAGTAGTCTGGTAATTGAACTATTACAGTCCCGGGGATGGGGGGGGGAGTTAGGAGGCAGCTGCCAACTCTCTCAGTGAAAGGCAGACAGCCACCAGCTTCTCTGCGAAATGGGACACGCCCCACCTGCCCCGAGATGGCGTGGACACACAGGCAGAACGCGTCAACTGGCAAAACCAGTTTGCCAGAGTGATTCTGAAAAAGGCAGCGCTTCTGATAAGCCCTAACAGAAACCAAAGTTACATCTAAACTTTATTTTCAGGGGCCAGACATGAATGAAGTGTAAAGGTCAAAAAAGCTTCTCCTTTACCTGAACAACATCCAGCATTCAGGCAGGATCTGATTAAATGACTTTCACTTCCACTTATTGCCCCAAGCTGCATTTTAACAGCAACAATCAATTCACCGGCCCGTTCAGGTCTCCCCCAAGCAGGACATGTGTCTGACATCAAAACGCAGCATCACTGTTTCGTTTCGGTATGGCTTCTGCTTGTCATTCGCTCTCTTCATAGCTCCTTAAATTCCACCCCAAGCAAAATTAATCAATAGAAACAACACAGCACATCTGGACTCTCTAAAAGCTCTTTTGTCTGAGCTGCCATGGTGGGTTCAAGTAAGAAATTTCAGTTTTTCCTCAAAAACTGGTGGCTCACGTTTTTTATTTTTATTAAAATCCCCCTTGAAATAAATGATAATAAATCGCCATGATTGGCTTTGTGGAAAGTTGCTCATACAGATGTAAAAAATGTCTGAATACATCCAGTTTCTTGAAAGGGGATGTTGTGAATAGAAGCTTGTTTTGAGGGGCTGTACCCGTGATAGGCTTTTCAGAAGTTGGACATTGACAAATGGTTGGCCTGCAGCAAAGCTCACACACTCATGCACACACTCACGCACACACTCACAGAATGCACTAATATCAATGGGTGGGGGGATGGTGGGATCAGCTGAAGCAGCCGTGACTCTCACAGCACGTGACACACAGAGTCATGGCAGACGACGTGTCACACAGCACGGTGTGGTCACCATCTCGATAAGAGTGCTCTCACACATGAGCCCAGTCAGGCATAATTAATGTACTCTTTACACACCTGGGAAACACAAAAATGGTGAAAGAAACCAGGGGAAATGGGACAGGGACGTGTGTCACTCTCACACACCCACAGCAAGGGTTACAGGTGTGATTCTCAACTGCAGTATCCTAGCACAACCCAACACTTCAGGAAAAGACACCCATCTACCCTAAGGTGGCCATATGGGGGGGGGGGGAGGTTATGTGGGGGCAGGGTGAACACCTGTCCCCCCTCAAATACTGCTGCTTCCTCTGGGTCCACTGTAACCTAATGTGAGCAACAGCACAGCTGTGGCTGTGGCTATTAAGGCCAGGGTCCACCAACACAATGAGGAAGTCACAGCGCTGATCCAAACACAGAGCAGCATCTGTTTAGCCCTTACAGCAATACAGGACAGCACTAAATTACACTACACTGTCAAAGGCACTCTACACTTGTTGCTGTGCTTCAATATTCAGCAGCAAATTCCCCACGAAGAAAAAACACAAAGTCTGTCTCACATATCCTCTAACAATTACATCTGTTTATATCAAACATACAGTCCACAAATCCCGTATCTTGAATCTTCTTGAAGACCAAGTTAGAGAGAGACAGCTAGATGAGACTGCAATTTATACTGTGTGTTTGTGTGTGTGTGTGTGTGTGTATATATATATATATATATATATATATATATATATACATATATATATATACACACACATATTTATATAGATACATATATGCAGAGACACACACATATGGGACACTGTAAAGCCAAAACTGCAATAGGCCACATAAACCAAAATAGAAAAACTATCAAAATATCTTTGACTGGGACATGGATGCTGGAATTCTACTTCATATCTATGTTTGAACACAGCCAAAGCATAATCTAGGAAAATCTAAAGAAAGCTAGTAATTAAAGTTCAACCGCAGTCAAGAGGAACAAATTACTTTTCCAAGCCTCAACGAAATCTTATGCATGCAGTAGTTTCGTATTGTCTTAAACAAAAAACTACAAAAAAACAAGACATAACGCATATATATGATGCCTAATCGTCTTATTATTTATCTAAAAATGATGCTGAGCTCCGTAAGACCAGCATCTGTCATACGCACAGTTACATACATGCATGGGTCGAGCCGAGACACGTTCTATTAACGTCCCGTAGCACGTAGCCTGACATCAAAGCCCTTCGCGTCTGGAAAATCACACTGTCGACTGAGATACACATATGAGAACTAGATACGAATACGAAGTCTGCACCGTCCATTCTGTGGAGATGATACGACCGCATATGTGCTTTTCGTACGATAAAACAGCGCTGCTCCAACTGTCTTCAGTGTGAAAGTACACTGACTGAAAAAGAAAAAGTATACAACCATTCTACAACCACAGATTTTATATATATATAT
>JABFEA020000110.1:7778100-7795401 GCA_019775915.2 Cyphomyrus plagiostoma | reverse complement strand
AAACCAGGCGGAGACCAGAACCCGGGTCCCAGAGGTGTGAGGCAACAGGGCTAACCACTGCACCACCATGCCGCCCCAAAAATAACATATGCAACATAAATTTATACACATTGAATCTGATAAATAATTTACGTATGTGGACCAGTTGGTTGTAGGGTTGTGTCTGTGATCTTAAGGCTGCTATTTCAAATCCTGTAGTCAGCAGGATGATTTCGCTGTTGGGTCCCTGAGTACGGCCCCTAACCCCAGGTGCTCCACAGGCATGAGCTGACCCTGCTCTCTCAATTGTACGTCACTTTGTACAAAAGCATCTGCTCAAATAAATGTAAATAATAGTGTTTAGAAACATTATAAATACCAAGATACACACACTTTCACCAAGTAACCCAGTGAAACAGTAAATCGTGCAATTCCCTTTCTCAAAATATTGTTCTCTGTGATGTGTACCATCCTTTTTCTTAATATTGTGTATTTTAACTGCATATTATTCTTAAGGTAGAGTGCAATGTGCAAAAATAAGTATAATTAAATAAGTTAAAAAAAAGTTTTTGCTAAGGTTTCCCAGGTTGTAAAGGGGTCAAAATGATGAGTCACAGCCAAACGTTTTCATGGTGGACCTTAGTCAACCGTCTGCAGCTTGACAGTGCCCTTTGTGAATTACGCACATCTAAAAAGAACTGTACCGGTAATTAAGCCTGGCTAATTGTGTTAAGGTTAGACGTGTTAAGTCTTAACAAGATATGGGGAGTGAATGCCCCCCCAGAGACGGCGATGCACTTTGATGACTGTCAGCTCTCCTCCACGCGTGACCTGCTCTCTATCCTCACAGGCACAGCACGCACAAGAGACCCTTGCGGGCTATTTCTAACTAAGACCTGACAGAGTGTTGGACTGTGATTTACACAGACGAAGACCAGAAATGACAGCGGCAATTAATCTTAACTCGCTTCTTAAAGCTACAGGTGAATTATAAAGGTGTGATGCTCTTTGTACAAAATGTAAATTAAATCCTTTGCACCTTCATTTGCAGTCGCCCTGAACCACAGATATGTGCTGAATCTAAAGAAAATGTCTGTACAGTAACAGCCGAAAGGTACTAAAAATGTATTCCCAGACGGCTCATAGCACTAAATAATGATAAACTGAGAGAAAATAAAAGATGCTGATATAATATAAAACAGTTAAATAATAACAATAATAAAAATAAGTCATCATCATAACTCATTAATATCTAATATTTATTATAACTCCTGAAGTACAGCACAGTGACCCCGTCACATAACCTTTCTGCAAAAGTAACTGCTATTTAATTATTTTTAAAATTGCCTTTGTTATCCATCATGCCAAATCTCCACTACGAAGAATAAGTAAAGGCAGGCTTGATATATGCCGAAAGGCCTGAAAAGTGACCCCTTTCCTACCTTGTTGTGATGGGCGGTAGAATCCCACAGATCTCTGTGTCATTATGTTGTTGTTGCCTTGGTTACCCTGTCCCAGCATTCCCTGATAGTGCTGATTCCCACCTTGAGCTGAAGGGTAATGAGATGCTGCTGCTTGCTGGTGCATCATTGTTACTGGGGAGGTCATGGGAAATGATACACATTAAGAGGAATAGACACAAAAATCTAAGGAGGAAAACAAAAAGGGTTAGCATAAAATCATAATGCTAAGTAATAAATTCACAATAAGAAAAAGCAGGGTTTACTACAGAGACAAGGGTAGATATTGACAGTAGGAGTACAAAGGCTGACAGGTCAAACTACTCCTAGCAGCCCTTCTAAAGTTCACAAGATGAGATGAACTGTGACAATTTGCTGAGTTTATTAATAAATCTAAAGCTTACATATTTATACAACCTTTAGTATGATATTGGGGATTTTACAACAGTGTGTAAAGATATTACGTGAACTAAATTATAATTTTTTTTAATATACAGAGATGCATTTTAAGAACACAATATGCCTTATACGGTAAACTGAATATAAAGTAAATATATAGCAGTCTAGACATGGATAGGTTTTAATAACGCGTCATAGATGATAATTGATTATATATTCATTAATATTTATATTTTATATTGTTATGATACAAAATTAGTATTATTGCATGCATGGCTTTTTTATGAGTGTCCTTTGCATAATGCATGTTTTGCCGAATAATGTGCATTTGACAATGCATTTGAAATGCCTAATAATAGATATTATATGCATAGGGTTAGCCCCATAGGATTGACAGCCCCATAGGGTTGATAGCTCCATAGGGTTGACAGCCCCGGCATCTGAGCTCCCCCCAAAGACACTGGTGGGTTGGCCAGCAGACACTTGAGCACAGAATGCCCACTCCTGCTGGCCCCACAGCCTCACATCTATACCCCTAGCTCACCTTGGTTGGACTGCATGTTGTGGTCGCTGCGGGAGGGGTAGCTGGCCACAGGCGGGCCGCGGCTCTGCGTCTGTGCATCCTGCAAGGGCGCAACTGTGTGGCTGCGACCCCCGGCCGAGCCGGGCCTGCTGCCTGCTGTGCTTACAGACATGGGGGCCACGGATGTCTGGCCCGGCGGCTGCATGGGAGTGTGGCGGGAGCCTGACAATACATACTGTGCGAGTGAGTGAGCATTATGGGAACCGCGAACACATCCGGCTCATCAGAACGGGAGCACAAGGACAGGGGTGCGGAAACTTAAAGGGGAGTCTGCAGACCACAGATGAAAGGAAGGCCGTTCGAGGGACATAGTCTAAAGCCTAAGGCATGAATGGGAGCCCCATTGATTAGAGACTGAACCTCACCGTTGTTTATCTGCCCTTGAATTAGCAGGGTGGGTGGAGTTCCGGTGGCCATGCTGTCGTTCAGGTTGCTCTGAGAGTGCAGGGACTGGCCGTTACCAGTTTTTCCAATCCCCCCTCCACCCATGTTCATGTTCTGAGTAGGTGGCTGCAAAGCAAAATGGCGGCAGTAAAACATACACACACTGGACTCCAAGTTCACTGCAACAGCTCTGACCAAAGATGCAAAGTCATCATAGCTGTGGTATTCGGCTGAATGGGAAGGACTCCGCATGGGTGTAAGATACTATAGGAGGTCAATGCACGCTAACAGCTAACACTCCAGATTTTCCTTTTAAAAATAAAGAGCTAACTAACAATAGACAGCATGTTTTCCTGCCTGGCGGGGAATAATCCGGCAGGGGTCATCAGACAGTATCACAGAGAGACAGTCATCTATACATGAAAGTCTTACCACAGGTAGAAGTGACTGCATGTTTTGGTTAGAGTCTGCTATTGTAGCAAGATACACTAGGTTTCTGTGCAATACTTGCTGATACCTGTGAAAATAGGTTTGATAAATTAGCCATCAAAATGAACCATTAATCTGCAAGCATTTAAAAATTATTTTTAAATTATGATGTAAAGCCATTACTTTAAAATACTGTATAACATTTACTGCGATTACCTGTTTTGGGAGGATTTTAGACAGGACTAACAGGTCAAAATTTTATTATGACTTGAATATTTTAAAATAGGGATCCAGAATGATATTCAAATACAGGAATCACTTTACCCTGAAAGTGGTTAATAAGCCTTGGTGGCAACTGCAATAAAGTACAGATGACCAGTGTGGGTATGTGGTCCCTTTCTGTGTATTTTCATGTTTAATCCAAACCGCTAATGAATTAATTTATCTGTTGACTGAATTAAATGATGTCACATAATTTGAAATTTCTGAATTGTTGTTTTTCCATAGATTTTCTATTGGTCTGTAATGTTGTGAAGGCTGAAAGGAAAATACATTTTTGTAATTTGATAATAAGGGAGTAAATATAACTATGATTAATCTTAGAAAGAACAGGGCACAAGGCAGGAAAACACCCTGGGTGGGACAACAGTGCAGAAAGACACACACACGACTTTAACCCCTACCCAGCCATAACCTTAAGTAACCAAACAAAATACGAGACTTTTGGAATTTTTCGTGTTTTGATTGCATTCACAGATCTTTGTGGGGACCTGGAAAATGGTCCCCACAATGTCAAAAAACAGGTTTTTATCACATTGTGAGGGACATTTGATCCCCACAATGTAATACAAACCTAATCCACTCACTCACTCACTCACTCACTCACTCTCACTCACTCACTCACTCTCACTCACTCTCACTCACTCTCACTCACTCACTCTCACTCAGTCTCTCTCACTCTCTCTCTCTCTCTCTCTCACACACACACACACACACACACACACACACACAATGGGCAATTTAGAAATGCTCTGTTTCCAAAGTATGTTTTTGAACTGCAGGAGGATACCAGAGTACCCAGGAGGATACCGGTGCAACATGGTTAGAACATGCCGACTCCACAAATACACACACAGAATGAGGTTTGGGCTTCGAACCCCGCCAGTCCTGAAGGTGTGAGGCATCAGCTCAGCCTACTTCTGATTAATCAGATTATTGAATGCGTAATCCTGCTAAAAATGAAAACTGCCTTTGTTCTATTGCATTAAATGCCCAAATAAACAAATTAAGTTAAGGCACTTTAAAAACAGTAAAGTACAGTAAATTATTTCAGGACCTATAACTAACACTTTAAATCTGACAATAATCTCAAGATTTTCAAGAAGAAAATTGTTATTTACTTCTTAAAAGTTGATAAACAAAATCTATCATACATACTGTGTGCATTCTGCCGTTTTCCCCTTACTCTGATAGTCCACTATGCATTGAATCAAGTGATGATTTTCATCCAGCATCTTAGGAAGAAAGAACACCGTTGAATTTAACAAACAAACAAGCAACAACAACAACAATAATAATAATAGTTGGTGTTCCAGTGAGTTTAGACCCATCCTGTCTAAAAAACCAGCCAGTCCATATCAGCTGAATCTCCATTACTTGGTCAGATATAAGCAAGAAGCACTGATTGACAACACGCGCATTCACATGAAAACAAGCCTCAATCTCGACCCCCTATGGATGTTTGTTATAGAAAACCAGAGGCTGCAGTGTAAAACCCCATCAAGAAAACAATTTGTTCCACTTTGCTCATTCATATATATATTGATTGATCGATTATTATTGACATAAATTAACCGAACTCGTTTTTTAAATTATCATTTTGCAATAAAGTAATGATGCATCATTTCAACTGTTCCAGAACGTGGAATACAGTTATGTAAGATGTACTGTTCCTTTCAGTTGTTTAGGCTAAGATTATGAGGGACCATATGAAAAATCCCAGTAGCATCCTTTTACTATTATTTGTTTTTTTTTATTTTCCAGCTATCACAATTTCTATTTCCCTATAATTTACTCTTCCCGGGTGAATGAGACATAGCAGTTCACTGCATGCACACTGGACAAAAACGATTAAAACCACAACAATAACAAAACATTAGGCTATTAAGCACTGTGACCAAAAAAAATACCTTTTGTATTGACTGCTGTGTCACTTCTCCTTTCCCTCTTTGGCGAACCGGAGCAAATACAACAGACATCGATACTGTTATATATGTATATACGTATCTTTATATGCAAACCCTTATATACAAACCCTTTTTCTAATATTTTATTATCTGCTTTCGCATCTCAAAACGCCACGGTCCTTCGCCCTTTGAAAAGCAGGGGTGGATGATAAAACTTGAGTTAACCTTAAAAAGATCTTGAATAAATGCCAAAAAGGAAACATGGACGATAAACCGTTATCCGTTTTCTTAAATAGATTACGTATAATTCGTTTATGGATTTGGTCACGATAAAGATATTTCATTTTAATAAAGGTGCAAATATACCTCAGTCGTTTTTGGTACAATCCCCTGTCAGTATCGGATTAATTCTTTCACGCTTCGGGCAGCTTGTGTCAAGATTCACAATAACCACAGTAGAGAGGGAAGAATTGGGAAGCAGGTACAGATTAACGTAACAAAACTTAATTTCCCATAAGCATACGTAAACGTGGCAGCAGTGAGTTTTGGTATAAATTAGTTTTATAGCAAAATATCATTTTTTGTACTTTTTAAATGTTTTGCGTACTGTGCGTGCATATTTGGTGTTTTAATAGGTACTTTACAATATTTCACAATGGACAACCCCGAGGACACCGAGGGGAAAGAGGGGCGTCAAAGCAACGGAAATATTCACACAGAAAGTAGTCTGACTATAGAAAGCAAATGCCAGCATGGATCAAAGCGAAGTCCCTAAGATTTCAGGCACTGTATGTCCCAACAAAGAGGATACAGTATGTACGGGAAAAAGATCGTTTTAGATCGATCAATTTCCTTCCTACAATATAACACGCCTAGCTGTCGAAAATATCTCCGTGTGCAAAATTATTAGGCAAGTGTACGTGTTTCTTCTCCTGCAATAGATGTTCAAATGAATCTCCAATTAAGAGCGGAGTATTTATAAATAGAGCATGCTCAGAATCTGATTTGAATTGTCTACATTCTGTTCGCTGTCAAATCGGAAACAGGTAATTATTATTGCTGTTAAAATGGACCTTAAGGAGGGTGAAAAAATAGTAAGGTGCCAGTCAGAGGGATGCAAAACAATAGAAATCACCTAACTTTTACAACATGGTCATGGTAGAGTCGAATTTTTCGTGGCCAACAGCCAAAGAAGATGGAATAAAAAGGAAAGACACAAATGAACTGCGTATTCCCATATTCTCTAAACCCCCACATGGCTGAATGGGCTGAGTGGGTAGTTGTAATTAGTCCATCCCTACCATTGTCTGAGGCTGACTATTTTAGTTATGTTTCCCCACAGCTGTTATGCGCTTGTGTTTATATTTCTGTATTGGTTCGTGCATTTAGGCCTTTGCTGTCTCCACTAGTACCTGCTTTGTTATGTCTTGTTACACTTTAGTTCCTTGTATCTCCTTGTTTTCATTCCGAAGCATAGGCTTTAATTATCTGCACCTGTTTTTTATCTACCCCTTATTATCAGTGTATATATGTGCCTGCCCTTGGCTTATACTTTAGGCCAGGGGTGGCCAATCTCATCTGCAAAGGGTTCGCTGTGTATGCAGGTTTTCACTGCAACTCCCTAATCAGATTACTAATTAGAGGACTGATTGGCTGAAGAGTCCTCACACCTGGGTTTGAACAGCTGACCTACAGGTTATCCCAAAAACCCACATACACACTGGTCCTTTGCGGGTAAGATTGGCCACTCCTGGTTTAGGCTGTCATTGTGGTTGTTTCTGGTGTGTGCTGGGTGTGGAGATGTTTGTGGTGCTTGTGCTTCCATCAGCCCTTCCTGGTGTTAATGCAGTTTTTGTTACTTTTTATTTTACCTTACTGTGCTTCGACCCCTTGTGGTCCCTTTAATTTCTATGGTCTGTTAGACTCCATTTATAATAAAATACCTTCACACTGTGGATCATCCCTGACTGTGCCTACATGATACTGACGACAGATAAGTTTAGCGTGACTTGTGATGGAGCTGTGGTGGACATCTTCAAGCGCCAATGAGACTTTGGAGGAGTGATGATGTGGGCTGCAAATATCAGTGATCAACTTTTCCAGTCTGCTGATTGTGTAAAAATGAGCTATAAAATTGACTGCCAATTTTAATGAGACTTTCTTCAAACACTGGTACAACAAGAAGTCAGCAGCTTTGAAAAAGGTTATGATATTCCTACAGGACAATGCCCCTTAGAATGGCCAATAGTTAGTTATACCTTAAATAGATTGAATAACTAAAACTGTTTGTCATTATTAGTATTATTTATTAATGAATAAAGAAAAATCCACTTAATTTCTGATTGCCTAATAATTGGGAATATTGATCATTGTTTTTTGTTTACTTTTGTTTGTGAATGACTAATGTAACAATTTTCTTTCTAAATAAATTTACTTGTAGCAAAATAAATCTTCTAAATTTACTTTTATAAGTCTGCCTAACTTTTACCAAAAATGATCTCCTGGAATAGTACTTGCCTAATAATTCTACATGTAGTGTATAAGGTGCAAGGAGCATTAAATAAATCATTGATAAGAGCCTGAAAATATGAATTCGTAGCTCTGTAGATTAAGAATGCAGGTGAAACCTGTGTTGCATAAGTAAGTTTGTTCCCCCTCTCTGGGGTGAAGATCACTGTTTCACGTCTCAGTGGAACAGTCACCAAGCTTTGAATCATCATGGAAATGAGGAAAGCTCAGCTCCTTAGGAAAGGATATGACCTCCCCTGAGAGGCTCCCCTGAGATGTTCTTTAAAAATTCTTCACATTTTGCCTTATATATTGATTAGTTTTCAGTACATTAACAATTCTGAAATATATTAAAATTATAGTAGTAATAGTCAAATGTTCTTTGCAGTATCCCTGTTACTGACCGTACTGCCGCTCACTTTCAGGTATGCATGTGACTTGGGAATTTGTGGTGCACACTGGAAAATAAGGCTCCCCCAAAAGTCGCTGTATAATTCAAACCCTTTCAGTCACATGTCTCTGGGCTCTTAAAGTCTTTAACCCCTTGCTGCATGTTGACCCTGTGCTGTGACACCACCCCCATACACATAAATATATGCCATCTATGTAGTAAAAATGCAGTGTACATAGGGTTGACGTATGGTATAAACTTGTAAATTGTTTACTTTATTTTATAAAAGTTACGTAAAAGTGCTGCTTTTCTTCATATTACACATTAGTTTGAATATAATTAAAGAACTAAAAAAAATTCAGTTGGGTGGTTTTCAGATTTCATACAAAAATTGATGCGATGAGACAAGTAAAACAAGTCATTATGTTGCTTGTGATGAGCTGCCGATCATTCAGATGCCCACCCTGGAGGTATGAGGTGGCAGCACTGCCGCTACCCATGGCTGCGTAAACAAGGAAGATGATATAAAGATGTGACATAAAGAATAACTGTAAGACAGACCCATTACGGTGATAATTATATAAATATCTAGCTATAACTGTGACTTCTTAAAAAAGATTATATTACCTTTATATAAATATCTATCTATAACTGCGACGGGTGAACAGGTGAAAATTCCGAACCTTATTTACACTACAAAGTGAAGAATTATTCTCAATGCAGTTTTAGCGTCAAGTACCAGACAAAAATGCATCTTTCTCATCTTTCTGTGAGACAGTTACCACATATACCTTTGGAGGGCTTTAAAGGCCCATATAGATGCCCTGCCCTATTGCTAGGATTCATAGTAACCCCTGGAAATAAATCTCTGTGACATATATAACAGAGTGGAAACGCTGGAGGTTGTTCACCAATAGCACGCAGAGTCTCTATTGCACAGGGGCGACTTGTTTCTGTTGTGCCGCAATTTAGACTGTGAGTACCGGTGGGAAATGCAGTTTTTCCAGTCTAATCCACATTCTTCTTCATTCTCCTTTTTCGTATTCCACTGGGTTAAGCATTGGTGTAATTATGTTATAAGTGACTCAAGAAGCACTCCAGTATTTGTTAACGTTGCAAGGGTTGTTCCCACAGCACAGATGCAGGTCTCTTGCAAAATGCATTTGTACTGAAGTGCTGAATACTATGGTAAAAAACTAGGAATGCGTGTGAGAAATGCTACCCGTGAGAGTGGCCTTGCAGTGTACAAACCAAAGTGGAAACAAACATTGGAACTATGAGTTTAGTCTGTATTCAGTTAGTATCCCCATTCATATCCCAGATTTCCAGTGTGTTTGCTAATGAAGAATACTCTATCTATCTATCTATCTATCTGTCTGTCTGTCTGTTTGTCTGTCTACATACTGTATGGCTAATATGAATGAATAAATGACCTTTTAATAGTTCATTTTAAAATTACATTCATTTTAAAATTCATTTTGCAAGTCAAAGTCTATCTATACATTTTAATACAGTAACTTTTTTGTCATTTATGCATGCGTATAGCCAAAACTTCACTTACAGTTTTTCTTGATTGGTTTGGCACATTTCATGAAACACACTTAACATTCTCCGGATTATAAGAGCACTTCTCATAACAGTTCATGCATATAGCACAACACTGGTTTGGACGCCTGTAACTTACCCAAAACATTTAACTTATGTCTCAAGAGCAAATAATTTCACCAATGAATTAGTCAGTGCCACCTAAATGAAAAGTACAATAAGCATCGTTATAACTGTGACAGCCAAAATGCTTAGATATGTCAGCATGTCAGTGTAATTCTGAATGACAGTAGGTTCCCACATTCTCATTGTCGCTGACTGATCATTTCTAATTAGCAAACTGATACTTATTCATGTCAAAGGCACCAGTTTCAACATCGCAAGGTTCTACATTACAGTAAGTAAAGTTCACTGGTAAGAATAAGCACTCATATGCACATGTAACTTCCTTAGATTTCAGGCCACAGTACAATGGCAAACAAAAAAGTTTCCAAAGAGTTTGATTGGTATTCATGGACTTGGTTTATCAAGCTAGTATCGGGAAAATTCATTGTAGTATCTTAAAGCACTTACGTAAGTCGCTCTGGCTAAGGGCGTCTGCCAAATGCTGTAAATGTAAAAAAGTCACACGCCACCATATAACACAAAAACAGCAAAATTGAAATAGAAGAACAACAAAATAACAAAAAAATCATGTGCTGTGGGCAGGGGTGCTGTCAGAGATATGGGACCCCGTGAAAGTCTATGATACAGTGACGTTATGATGTGGGGAGCACACTTGCGGTTTTGCAGATGTTAATTGTCATTTGAGAAAAGCAATTGAGAAAATCATCATTAAATTAATCCGATTATTTTATTCTAAGATGTTACATATCAGTGTGGTAAATTTATCCTAAATCAGTTTTATGCGGAACATAGTGACAACACTATAGTACCAAAAAACCCTAATGATGAGTTATTTCCACAATCCTGAGAAGCAAAACAGGACTCAGAAAAACATGCAGTGTTCAAGGCTACTCGACAACAGTAACACTGTAAGCAAGGGCATAGCTTGGGGTTGAGCACTGGGAGGGTTGAGGTCTCAACTCATTTAAGGGGGTCCAGGGGGTTGAATTGGTTGGTTTTGATTACTAGGGGGTTGTAACCCCCCGATAATTTACGCCCATGATTGTAAGGTTAGTTATTTTCACACATCTCTAAACATATTAAGGAGATTACTATGATGCATTTTCTCAAATGTGCTTTGTAATGTTTGCTTCTCTTTCTTATGTGTTTACACTCAGCAGGCACTGGTGTGTAAAATGGTCTCAGTAGTACCAGTGGCCTGTACTACGAAGTGGGGTTACTGGCTTATTGGGGTAACTTGTCGGATTTAAGGTAGTCTGGGCAAAATGTAAGTAAATGAATATGAAGTCCATTTAAACTGTAGTACCTTAAATCCGACAAGTTACCCTGATAAGCCAGTAACCCCGCTTCATACTACAGGCCCCAGTGGACATTCCAGTGTAAAAGAAAATGTATCTGTGGGCTTGGCTGCAGCCTCTGGCACTGTAATCCAGACCTTATTAAGCGACACACAGAAGCGTGATCTTTTCTCGGGCGACAAACGTAGCCAGTGCAAATGGGATTCTAACAAGGTGATTGTGCACTTTTGACTTTGGCTGTCAGTGTAGCGAATGACTCTGCCACAGGAGCCTTGACAGTAACCTCAGAGGTCCCCCTTAGGGTGGTTGGGAGACTCACAAAATTGGGCCTCAGGTCAACATATCTGGACCTCCTAAACCAACAGCATGCTCTGTGCCTCCAATCGGGCTCTCGACTGGCACTGGACGCAGGGGTGGTGAAGGTGACCCAGCGGATCGTCAAATTGGATCTCCCTGAATTGGACATCATCTATTTGAAGAAGACCAACAGCATAATCAAGGAGAACAGCCATCCTGGCTCTGCCTGGTGCAGCACTGCCATCTGGCTAATGGTTCAGGACAATTAAAACCAGAACAGACAGACTGAAAAACATCTTTTATCCCTGGGATTCCTCCAGGTGAAACCCTCCGCTGTCAGATTTGGGTAACATATGCTAGCTGGTCCACAGATGTTCACTGCTTTTTAATCAGCTTGTAAGTACAATCAGAGACTATCTAGAGTTTAGTTGTGATTTAATGTTGTTTTCTGGCATTTTGTTAATTTTTAATGTTGTTTGGTGTTAAACAGGTCTATGACCTCCTTTGGGTTTCTGCGTTAAATTAAAACAGAGCATAAAACAATAATCAACAACACTGTCGACCATAATAATAAAAATGAGATGCTTCACATGGCTCAACACAACTCGCCACCCGCCTCGTCTTAACTTGAACATAGTTTTTTTAGTCGCACAAATGTTTTGACATGCAATATATTCTTCTTAGGGGAGGGTATGCACGGCTAGACAAAATGTCATTTTGATGAATGCGTGTTTAACTTTTCTTAGGATTCTATTATGAGAATACAGTGCGTCAAGCTTTAGCTTACCTCTGATTATCCTTTTTGCTATTTATGCCTCATGTCATTTTTGATGTACGCCCGGGTGTTTTCTTTTATGTTCTGGAAGTTTTATGCACGGACAAACTGGGGGGTACTCCTGTTTCTTTACAGATAGGGGGAAACCGGTACGGTTGGTCCTACGATCGCTGACCGTAATAAATATCTGTGTCTGGTTGTGTTTCTTTTTGGGGAGGTTATGCGCGGACAGACAAAATGTCAATTTGATGTGTGCATGTTTAACTCTTTGCAGGATTCTTTAATAAGAATACAACGTGTCAACGGCACAGTGTTTTCCTTTATGTTCAAAAAGTATGCACGGACAAATCCCAGTTGACTGGGATGACCTACAGCAGGGGTGGCCTACCTTATCCGCAAAGAGCCGCAGTGTATGTGGGATTTCGCTGCAACTCCCTAATTAGATTACTAATTAGAGGACTGATTGGCTGAAGAGTCCTCACACCTGGGTTTGAACAGCTGACCTAAAGGTTACCCCAAAAACCCGCATACGCACCAGCCCTTTGTGGATAAATAAGGTTGGCCACCCCTGACCTACAGGAACAAATAACCCCTGTATGGGAAACTGCCTACGCCAACTTCAGTGCTCTAGGTAAGCAAAGTGCTTCTGATTCCAAAGATGGTGCTCAGGACTCGGCCAGTGAGCAAAGATAAAGAAAGGAAGCTGGAGTATTGGTAGGCATTTGAGTTAGCTGCATACACTATGGTAATTACAAATTACAAATGAAGATCTGTGTTAAATAAAAGTCATAGCTTTAATTTTTGTCTTGATAGCGATATCTAAAATGTAACAATGCAGTCAAGAAAATATTAGCATGCTCAACCCAGGCTTTAGTCTTTATTATTATGCCTGCAAAGCTATCTGATGCATATCACAGACGTCTTGGCTTAAGCCTTTATCATTGCATGATTGCCAGTTGTTGTCAATGATTCCATTCTGGAACACTGATGCCACCAGTAACTAATTAATTAAATGAGTATTGTCATGCTTTATAATTAACATACCCGTACTGAAATTTTGGAGTTATTATGCGGTCCATTTGCCCTTAGTCCACAAATTAGCTCAGCAATCAGACGAGTCATATTGACATTCATATAATTAGATCTACTTATCAGTAATTAACAGTTCAGTACTTCAAGTACAAGTTGACTCTGTGACTCTCATTCTCGTACCTCAAGATTGTAACAGATCGTACGAGAAAAAGGGACTCGGCATAAGTGTTAAGGATTGCGTCCAGGGATGCAGAACAAAATGCACTGAAGTCGGGTAAAACAGGGGGTTTATTTGGGGGAAATCACCAAACACAGGACGAAAAGCAAACAAACGTCAACCAAAGTCAATGATCGGAACAGGGGTAAGACGGACACGGAAGCACCAAATACAGAATAACAATTAACAACAACTAGAGACGGCCACACAGGGTAAGAATGGGGCGTGGCACACAGGAGGGTCGGACGAGCAGGTCATGACATAAGAATTTGGCTACTGCTGTGAAACGGCTGTAAAAGTAGAATCTTTTTGTGTAGTATAGAATCACTCATACATGTTAAGTCATTCATATTCACATTGGTGTTTTGGCACATTGGCAAATTCACATCAAAGGTACACTGCTCAATGCTACCATTGAGAATTTGCTCAAATTGTTTTGTATTTATTACATTAAATTTTATTCACAAGTTTAATTATTGGCCTCTATAGAAACAACTGTATTATGACCCTGGTAAGCCAGTACTTAAAAAAAAAAAAACTCGTTAAGTGCAGGCTCATATTTTTTTGTGTACTACTTTGCCCATTCCCCCCCCTATTTTCTGTTATTTGCAGACAGCTCAGAAATGTACCCTCTGGAATACTTATTTGGGGTGTTGTACACTAGATGGCACTGTGGAGAGGAATCCTTACTGCAGCCTAATGGTCCTGAGCCTGTTCAGCTTCATAAGATTGGCCCAGGGAAGCCTAAATGCATTGCGGCAGATTTCCTCATGTTAAGGGTGGACTTGCAGATTCAAGACAAATATGTAGGTATTATCAAAGTGAGCAGGCCTGCATAGCCTGTGTCTCTAAGAGCTGCTCTTACAGAGTAGCTAGAATGCAGTGGCTGGGGCCCCTGGGACCCTGATAGTCACCACAGCAGTAACTCAGTTGATGCATTAACTCACTGGCAGCACCTAGTGGTCATCACTGGAACATTATAAACCCCAGCTTTTTCACACCCATGAGATGGCTCAACTATCCATTCATCCATCCATTTTCCAACAAGCTTATCCTACTGGGTCGCAGGGGGTCTGGAGCCTACCCCGAAAGCAACGGGCACGAGGCAGGGAACAACCCTGGACGGGGAGGGGGCAGCCCATCGCAGGGCACAGTCACACACCAACCACTGACACATGCACATCACACAATTTAGGAACTCCAATCAGCCTCAGCATGTCTTTGGAGTCTGGGGGGAAACCGGAGTATTCAGAGGAAACCCCACGATGACATGGGGAGAACATGCAAACTCCACACACATGTAACCCAGGCGGAGACTCGAACCCAGGTCCCAGAGGTGTGAGGTAACAGCGCTAACCACTGCATCCCCATGGCTCAACTAACACAACAATAAATAAAATCCATATGTTTTTACAACAGCTTTTGGCAAATAATATTTTAGTTTTTTTCCAGTGTATGCACTGAATGACATATAAAAGTGTAGTACATCCACGCGCATTTTAAAAGAGAATATTGTATCGTGATCCTTTAATATTCTTTTGTTCTTGGTGTTACCTAATTGTCCCATTCTAGTTAAAATTAGCTTTGTAAAACTACATACATACATGCTTTTCTGTGCAGGAAACCTTGGAGAACGTGAAGAAATGCAAAAAGGTTCCTCTCCACACTTATAAGGCTGGCCTCGAGCGGCAAACATTCCTCAGAGACAGCAGCCAGCATGAAAGACCTTACGAACACTCTTCTGGTAGGTCCATCTCTCCAGGTCTCACAGGCCGCCCCCAGCTGAATCGGGCGTTAGCATAACTCCACCTCGCTTACCAGCATCGCTTTGCTTCTCAAGTGTGCGGGAAGCAAAAATCGAAGCTGAGGCTTTCACCAGCAGGTTATGGGAGGAGCTGTATTCCCCAGCCCAGCCATACCTCCCACCTTTCCAGAAGGTAACCCAGGCTAAAAGTCAAACCACCGCTACAAGCTACTAGCTACGCATTATAGAACTCGTCCCACAAGATCCTGAACCGAATACTTCTCGTTAACTCGTTCGCACAAAAACTTTGAGCTGGCTTTGCGTGACGAGATGGTGGCTTTGGCATTACGAAGTGACTGGGAGGTTCCAGCCCTGCGCCAAATGACCCCCAACTTCACCCAGCAGAGCTATCAGCAGCTCCCCCCCTGTCAGCTCCTCACTGACCCCCATGGTGCTGAGCAGCCCCCTACAGTGCAGGACAGTCCCCTCCTCCAGCCTGCACCTTGGGTAACCACCACTGTCAGACAGCTGTGTGTTTCCTGTGTTGCAACACTGGCTTATATTGGCCCCTGTTGTCCAAACACATCATCAGAGCAGCATCTCTTGATAAGATTCATTGATACCAATGCCATTATCAATTCTGCTTATTGGTCTGGTTCTTTAGAATTTGAATTCAGTGATTGTTAGTGACACACAACACTGAAATGTGTCCTCTGCATTTAACCCATATGTGACATAGCAGGCGGCAGCTAATTCAGCCCGGTGAGCAGTGCTTGGGGGTGGTACCTTGCTCAGGGTATCTCAGTGGTGCCTTGCTGGTCGGGGATTCGAACCAGCAATGTGTCAATTACAAGTGCGCTTCCCTAACCATTAGCCATCGCCCACTGACTACTTTTATCGAATACCTTATCAATTTCTTACTCAATTTTCTATGCAGAAACAAGTTCACCTGCACAGGTTTTCAGTGTCAATACATCTGCTTCATTATCTGACATCCCAAACAGAATACAGTGACCTCAGTGCAGTAAGACCAGCAACTACAGAACCATGACCACCAATGTCTGAGTCTATCTGTTGCTCCATCACTGTTAAATTATAATGCATGTTTTAAAACATCTTGGAAAAACTACTGACAAATAACTCTGCTTCTTGCTCTCTGACATGACTAATTTTTTAAGGCAACACTAGACGCTCCTGTATGATGTTGTTCATTTGCAATCAATGCACACCTGCCGGCACTGATAAATGATTTTATGAACTCAGAGGTGAACGATTCCAATTCTTTTGAAAATTTGGAGCCGATCGTCAAGAGGCCCCGATTCTTAATTCCCATCCCTAGCTGTCACCTGGTTTGTTTGGCCGAGAGGGTGACGCTTGTCTGAGCCTCAGTGCTGGATCCTCCACTCCCAGGCTCCTGGGGTGGTGCTGAGGTCTGCCAGCCTCAGAGCTGTGTCATGCTAAATCCTCCTCAGATGGTCGCGCATCTCCATACAGGCGAGACGCACAGCTAAGATGCCCATGAAAATGCCCAAGAAGATGCCCGGAAAGAAATCAGCCTGCCTCGTTGCTAGAGTTTTGTCTTTTATATGTAATTTGATGTAGCTGAAGTTACTTCTTCCCACATGACAGATATCATGAAAAAAACATCCATCCGTATGGCATGGTTATAAATATACATGCGATTTAAAATTAAAAGAACATCACTAATTAAATATGGAAGTCTTGATACACATTCTTGAAGCACGAACAGAGGATAGTTGGAGCTCTCTGTTCCGGCTTCAGTCTCGCGGGTGAAATGAGGCCAGCTGCCAGGAGTGAGGCCTCCAGCCAGCTCCCAGCCTCCGAGACGCAGAAGCACAAGCCGAAAGACGGGGTGGGGGGGTGTGGGGGTCCTTCAGGTATGTTCAGGCAAAGCAAGCAGCAGGACTTGTGGTTTGAGAGACAGGAT
>JABFEA020000110.1:7750187-7763838 GCA_019775915.2 Cyphomyrus plagiostoma | reverse complement strand
GGGCAACTTAGCTCCTGGGATCATTGGAACACGCAAACCCCTCCACCACGATAAGGTGTCGGCTCCAGGAGGGGAAAGCTAAATTGAGCAAGATGGAAATCAATGCAGTTTAACCATGTAGTCTAATTAAAAAGAGTTTTGAAACATGTCATTAACAAGGGTGCATGAGATGTACTTCATCATAAAGTGAAGACCCAACAAGATAATCAAAATGTCCCTGAGGTGTCTGTCTTATCTACATCTCTTTCCAAATGTATTAATAGAAAAGTTACTTGCTTTTTCCTTTTGTAAACCCACTGGTCAGGATATTTGTTTAGATGTCATGGCAGATGTTTTGTGAGATACTGAATCCTTTATCCAACTGTGTTCCCGATCAAACACAATCTCAACAAAACATGAAAACTAACCTAGGCAATTTTAAACAGTATAGAAAGCTGACTATTAGTTTTTAGTCTGCAACACTTCTGAGACTTCAAATGGTAGGTTTTTATATTTCTTACCACTAAGAAGAATAATATCTTCATTGTATTAAAGTTAAGATCTATAAAACCCTACTGATATTTCAAACATTAAATGTAATGTCTACTCAAAGGACAAGCTGTGTTCCGTGCTAATCAAGAACCGTGTTTGGAGAACGTGGCAGATTCATTACCACGTGCATTAGCTGTTCGAACATTTATATTTGGCAACTTATTCCCACCTATGATGAACTCCGGACTGACTATCCTGTTTCATGTTGAACAGATGGAGCTATTCAGCAGAAAAGAACACTGTTGTGTCACTATAATGTAATCCGAAAAGTAATGAGTGAAGGAGAACAGTGGCTGAAATAAGGTTCACATTTCCTTCTCTGTATTTATGAGAAGAGCTTGTTGTAGAACAGATTGGGCATGTTTGTTTTCGCAGGCTTATTTTAGCACATTTGATTAATTTCATCAGCATAGATATTCAGTTTTCTCTTTGGGGAAATGATAATAGGGAAACAATGTAATGGCAATAGAGGCTCAGGTGACAGTTGCTGTCAAGTGATATGAATGTAAACAAGTGGAGGTTTAACAGCATGATGTAATGCATTCTAGTCATGATCACATGACTATTCCTTGAGCCCTTGCTCTGCTACATGTATGATACATTGGGTGAATCCCACTATGCATACTTGACCATACTTGTGTTCTTGTGTACCCATTTTACGTCATTTTCCATTGCCAAAGACCAGTTCCAATACTAAGAACACAAGTATAGAGGGCAGTAAAAATGCTCGGATGTTGATCTTGCTCCACCACAAATATCAAGGATACTTTGGTCACATCCTTGCCGGTCAAGGCCAATCCCCTTATTCTTTGTGCCCCAAATTCGTTCATGGGAGGCTAGTTACCAAGACCGGTCTTGCTAAGACCTGGAAAATTCCCACTTTGCGTTCTTAATACAGAGATTCACCCGTTCTGTTCTTTGGACATTTCTGAGAAATCATCCGTTTGCCAGGTTAGTGGAATACTGCTGTCCCTAATCACATTTTTTGGTATACATATTATGAAGTACTCCTGAATAAAGCATATTCTTCTTATTCTTTCAAGAGAATGTAAAATTATTACTAGCTAAGCAGTCTTAATAGCTGTAATTCTCCACCAAGGCTGTGCTGGGAGGTCACTTTCAGATAAATTAAAGTAGATAAATAAAGTAGAGTTAAGAAATTGTGAAAGGCGTGTGTTTGTGCCCTGCCATGATTTGGTGCTCTGTCCTGCTGTTCTGGGTTGTTCTCTGCCTTGAGCCTGTAGGAAAACCTGAGTAGGACAGGTGGGTACAGAAAATGGATGGACAGTGTTGTCTGGTATGTACATGACTTGGCTTTTCGTTATGAGAGAATCCTGTCACCTTCTGAACAGGGGCATTTCGTCGTGAACTCAGTATATACACAAATCGCACTGTCTGTCTGTCTGTCTGTCTGTCTGTCTGTCTATCTATCTATCTATCTATCTATCTGCCTTCACGGAGCCTCAATGAGAACAACCATGAGAAGCATGTCACCCATTGGCAACAGTCCTGTGAGACATATTCCTCAGCAGATTCCTAAAGGCAATTTCTTATTGGACTGTTTTCTAAAGAATTTTAAACTGCTGAGTCTGGTGCTGACAGCCCTGTAACCGTCCGCGGGCTCATCACAGGGACAAGAGGGCAGCTAACTGAATAGGGAATTAGCCTCTACATTGGAACCATATGTGTTGCCAAGGGACATTACGATGTGATTTACGTCATGTGTTTGATTAAATTAACTAATGTCAATTGACCTTTTGGCAAGTACTGCATGCTGAACCTGCTTTGTTTATTAGTTAATAGAGTGGTCTATGATCCAGTGCTTGATGACTGCTTGGTGAAGCAGCACTTCTGGTGACAAAGGCGAAGGCTGGGCTAAAGAATTTCGACCATTTCACATGGCGAGGTACCGTCGGCCATCATCAAATCACCAAGGTTTAGCTACATGCTACTCATGTCTCTCTTATACTTGAATGAGTTTATAATGGGCATTGAACCTGGGAAGTATTGACTCCTGGGTTGTGTGTTGTCCTCTTAATAGGTACTTGCACGCAGGATGCTTGCAGGCAATCCGCCCCGGTGCGCTGTAGAAGCGGGATTAACGAGAGAGGATGTGTCTGTATCCAACACCACAGCCTCTCCCTTCAATTTTGATCTCTGATGTCAACACAGACACAACACATTGTTGCTGGTGTTTGCTTTCTGACCTCTAATGCATTCCGGAGACTGATTAGTACAAAATTGAATGCAATCCCTCATCAAAAAAGGAAACCATGAAGAAGAAAAACATGGAGGTTTCCTGTATTTCAAATCATGCACCGGGTGTTGAATGTCTAAAGAGATGTTCTCTTTTCACAAGTTGAAGCAGATGATGACAAATTGTAGCAGGGTGGTTGAATCCATGGCCATTCACATACTTAATTTTCCTTGATTTGATGTTCTTAATGAAAAGTAAATTGTGTTAATGGCCCAGGAAGCAAGCTGTCTAATTGCCCACAACAGTTAATAGCGATAAGTGGCTTCCATTAAAAATAAAAATAATGCTCGCTAAACTGGATTTCTCTGCAGATGTTTCCTCATACATTTTAACTTTGTTTCTTTTGGAATAATGTTCCTCTTCAGGTTTTATAAGCAGAGCAAATATTTAAGATCTATATTTGTCATGGAACTCTGCTAGAAGCATCTCTTCTTCCTAAATTTTGAAACATGTAGGAAAATGAATTGCGCCATTCATTTTCCTACGTGTTTCAAACTCTGGCACTCTGTTCCTGTGAGTTTCGGGGTGCGGCCCAGTTAGTGACGTGGAGCAAGCAGCTGCTTGTCTGGAGCAGTCACAGGTAAAGGGTCTCGCTGATGCCTGACAGCAGGCGGGAAAAAAAAAAAATAACGTGATGAAAAAGAAAGCAATCGTTTTCCTCCCGACTCCTCACTTTCCATCTCAAGCAGTCACCTTACTTGAAGTGCAAGTGTGTTGGCGGATTCGAGTGTCACCCGCTGTTTTCCAGCGCCGCTGTTTCATATTCTGCCTTTTATCACTGGAGTTTAAATGCTCACTGGTAGATGGAATTGTGCCATTATTGCAACACCCTCAGGACTCCACATTATTGAGATGTCTTTGTGTGGACAGGGTCCTGATTTCGCAAAAAAATAAAAAATAAACTAGTTCTGGAACTGGTGTTGTTACTGCATTGGAGTCATGCAGGGAAGTATGGGATTTAAATAAAGGACAGAATGATTTTTGTCTGCCTCTCTGGGCTCAGCCATCTATACATTACAGATTCCAGCTATTTGCTCCAGCAAACAAAACACTTTTAGAGGTACTTTTTAATACCAAACGCGGTGGCGGTTATCATTTCTCCCCTTGAAGAAAAAGTGCTCATTGTGTCAGCCCTGCCTCTCCATCCACATTCCTGCCTACCGGAGGAACGTTGTTTCTCGCTTAATCCTGCCCGGCCTCTCCCACTCAGGCGTCTCCTCATTCAGTGTAATCTCAGGATGCTGCCTGAGATTGTTTGAAGAGATCTAGTCTGCAGCAGATGCTGCGGGGGTACAATTGATGGAGCTCATTCTGGAATGATTAGCGGAAGCTGGCCACGGCTTTGTCTTCTGTATCTCCAAAACAGCTTAAGCAAATTCTCAGCTTCCTAGTGCACCAACTCGCCTCCGATAAATAAATCAATAATAAAAATATAGCCCAGCAGTGAAGGAAATCTGCTGTTATGTCATGATGTGTTCAAACCTCAGACCTCTCCATACAGATATTATTATATTTACTGTCTAATAAAACCTACTTATACATGGCTAGTGTTATAATTAAGCAGTATAGCATGCTGCAGTTATTGTGTTTTATTTTTCTTTTATAATAAACAGGAGCTTTCAGAAATGAAATGGATTGCTAGCTGTTAGGTGTTTTTTCCATGCTTAGCACTGTCTGAGTGCCCCAGTCCCTCTCATAATTTCTCAATGGCTCTCTTTTATTATATATTTGATGCTGGTTCTCCCTCAGTCCTTCACTGTTGGGTTAAAGGGGTCGTGGCATTCGAAGGAGGGGCTCTCTTTAAATACAAATTAGGAAGACAGATTTCGCAAGCATTATGCAATGCTAATGTGTAGAAGGCCAGACTTAGGAGAGTGGGAGGCTTTGTAAGTGTGTAGAAAAAGAGTCAAAAATAGGAAAGATTGAACGCATTCTGAATACCTGTGTGATCACCGGTGTGATGGTAGGCAATAGTGCGCCCCCAGGTGTGCAGTGCAGTGTGTAATGCAGTGAAGATGCAGGACTGCCTCTACCGATGCAGTGTGTTACTCAGTAAAATCATTTACTGTACTTCAATAGCAGGAAGATATTGCACTGCCATATAAGGCCTGTTCTTCAGAATGGAGAGTGCCATGCATGACAGAGATGTCCTTTGAATGTTTACCCAGCTAAAGATTTTGTGTCTCAGTGGCAGAATGACTTATTTTTGTTATTGATTTCTCATAATTAAAACACAAACTGGGCTGCAATTTCAACAGAAAGTGAATTCTTAATTTCTATCAAATTATGTGGAAGAATGGACTTGCTATGCTTGGATGACTGGAGCAGATAGCTTCCAAATGGCACGGATTGACGACTGAGATCACCTAGTCGCATAATCAGTCTGTAATGAAGATTAGCAGTTGTGGTGACATTTATACTTAATGGTGTCACGGGGAAGGGGGAAGGTCATGGACTGTGTACACATTAATAATTAAAAAGAATACAATGACAAACATGGTAGTTTTGAAACACAGAAGTTGAGATATTGTCTCTGTATGTCTGATAGATCTGTTTTCATTGCGAACCAGAATAACATGCCAAGGTTAGGTCAGCAAGTTGCCTGGATATGAAACGGTTTTTAATGTTCGTTAATGAGTAGGCATCCAGAACAAAGTGTCCCCGGGAAATGACACAACGTTCTCCCATGTCTACCTGCCTTGCTATGAAGTGGAGGGTCATCGGGTGTCACATGTAGCTAAATAGACACTCTGCGGCCCAGAGTGAAACACTTGAATAATGAATGAGCAGTGTGGAAGGGGCCTGGGGGAGTGCGAGAGCTTCTCCTCTGATGGTGTGTGTTTTCCTCCGTGCAGATGGTGTAAGAGGTGGAGGAGGCAGCACACGTCTGGCAGCGGCATGCCAGGCTGCGCGGCCGGCAGCTAGATTGCTCTGACATCTCACCGCCCCAAAGCAGAGATGTCAACAGGAAGCATCCCAGTGTCTCCGTGCTGATGCCAGGTATCTGTACTATTCCTGACAGTACAGGAGACTAACGTTTACTGTGGGTGCCTCTTCAAGGGCGGCGCCTTTATTTATACGAGTAAGAGGGTGTGTTGGAAAATAGGTTTTGGCAGCTATTTTTCAGGAGCTGCAAAACACAGATAAATACTTTGTAAGGAGATTGTCCATATGCAGTGGAAGGTGTAGCTATTACATTAAATACGTTTGCAGATTTCAGTCTAAGTCAAGATGTGTAGGAGATCATGATGGAGAGCTTCAGATTGTGTTTCACACCAACATCATTGAGTCACCAAATGATGGAATTTATCACAGAGGAATAGCATTGTGTCTCTCAAATAATGGTCCAGATACATGTACCGTGGTACCTCAGAACTCGAATTTAATCCATTCAGAACTCCAGATCAAATCCTAAAAAGTTCAAGTTGTGATGGAATTTTCCCCATAAGAAATAATGGAAGACCAATTAATTGGTTCCCGGCCCCAAAAAATTACACCTAAATATGTGTTTTTTTAGCATTTAAACACAAAATGAACAGGATAAAACAAGAAGAGCATATAATGTACTAAATACATCTAAGCACATTTATCAGAACAGTAATTTGTAAAATAAAAAAATAAGTGTATCCAAACAATGTGTCCTGCCCCGTTCGTCTGCTCCTTCCGTGTGCCACACCCCCTCGTTAACCCCGTGTGGAATCCCCGTGTGATCAGCTGTTTCTGGTTGTTGTCATTAGTCCTCTGTATTTAGTTTGTGTTTCACTTTGTTTCCCCAGTCCAGTCATTGTATTGTCCGTCTGCCTTTTGCCTGCCTTACCTGTAATTAAACCCCATATTCCCCGATACCCTGATGTCTGCACCTTTGTCTCCGTTCCGTCCCCGCTTGGCAAAAACAATATTATTATAATTAAATGTATTAATGGTTTATTATTAATATTATAATAATGAATAAGAAATCTTTACTTTTAAATTTATTTTATTATATTATTATATAATAATAATTACTGTTACTGTCTATCATTGTCTAAATGTATTTTTACTGCCTAATTATATTTATTCAGCTAGTGTAAACATGCACGGTTCTATCACAGCCAATGCGAGGCTGACACCCTTTGTTTCTGCTGAGAGACGTGCTGCGTGACTCATTTCCCTGCACTTACAAGTTATCTTAGGTTGGCGTTCACGGTTTGACTTCTGAGATTCAGATGGAGTTCTAGGTCATTTTTTTCCCGAACTGGTTGGTTCAACTTTTAAGAAATTCGAGTTCTAATCAGTTTCAGAACTGAGGTACCACTGTATATTCTATTAAAGCTGTTGTTGCTGGTTGTTGTAGCATTCTGTCATATTAAATATATTTATATTGCCATTTCTTTTATTGTTGTGATCACCTGTAGACAGAAGTGGAGATTTCAGGTCCATAAAGTAAAAATCCAGACCAAGGTTTACTTAAGCAGTAATATCCTGATCCTACAAGCTAACTATATTCCTGCTCTAATACCTCAGTGTTGAAGCCTATGTGCAGGAATGCACCGATGTTCTTGCTTAATACAGTTCACATTGAGAATTTAAAAACATTTCATTTTTTTCTATTAATTAGCATCTTCTGGTGCATTTAAATAGCAACCCAGCAGCGTGTATCATAGACATTTGCTCTGGAAGCTGTAATTTGCTGAGGAGAACCTGAAAGAATTCTATAGGATGAATCATTATTTTATGTGGCTCTTGGACTGTGTGTAAAGTACTGTCTGACAGAGCAGTAGATCACCTTGGAGCCACAAGGAAGTCTGAGTTTAGTTATACTAACCATAACAGACCGTGACTGAGTTCATGTCGAGCTGCTGATTTTGGGTTTTGGTACTGAGGCATCCAAAAATCAATATCAGTTGATTTCAGGGGTACCCATGGGCTAAAATTGCACCCTTTTATGAGAGCAGATGGAGCAGCTTTCTTTAATTTCCCCAGTTTTATGCTGTTTCTTGTCACTGCAGTTTGAGAACTTTACAACTAGTGTTGCCCCTTGTCTTCTCTGAAGCGTGTTTCACAGCGTCATCCAGTGCTTGCACCTCAGTATGACTGTCAGTGTGAGGGTTAGTGAAGTGTCCGCTGAGTGGAATGTATTTTCGCGTCGCCGGTAGGAAATGCTTTTTATCACGCCCCATTTTGACCCCAGTCAATCTACCAACTCGGCCTGTGCTGTGCGTCTTGCATAAAAATGCTCTTCTCATTGGAGCAGAAGCCAATGCAGCAAAATGACAGACTTACCCCCAGGCTGTGTCCTTTATTCAGAGAATTTCCTTCACTGTAGTCTGGACAGCACTGTCTGATGTACTGTAGATGTAGTGTAGCTCCTCTGCCTGACCCTTGATGAATGCTGCAGTTAATTTTCGTGAATAAATTATGTTGGCTTACATGGAGTTGACTAGGCTAGGTCTGCTGGTAGAGAGTGTTGTGAGGTCATTTGAGGTATAGAAATAGTATATAGAGACATGCAGATAGGCGTGGTAGTAAATATAGAACAGAAATTTTATGGTGATGTGATGCAGAATATATGACGAACCACTGGCCAAGTTAACGGACTGGAGGGCCCTGACCCCCCAAGGTGAAACATCTAATTCACGTGTCCCATTTAACTTATTTCATGAAATTGTGGCAAAATGGCAGCGGTACTGAAAGAGACAGCAGTACTGATCTCACATGGAGCATATTTCCTGCCTCACATTCAAAAAGGGACAATTTAAATCAGAGACAGAGAGTTAAAGGCATCTGCGACACCGTCGGAGTCATTCGTGAATAGGACTGTCGCCTCTGCCGTCACGTGATCCGCACCCTCATCAGAGAAGCAAGAAGAGAGTCAGGAGACAGAGCAGGCATTTTAAAAGGAGGGGACTTTATTTATAACACAAGAGACCTGGTGTCAAGCCACCATATCAGCATTTATTTTACACCATTAATCAGCAAGGCTGCTCATGTATTTGGAACCAAGGTTGCAGTGGCACTAAAAACACACGCTTAAAACAAACTCTTTCCCTTTTTTGTCGTACTTTTTTTTTTCAAATTTTTTTGGTACAAAATTATACAAACAACAATACAAAATATTTGTGCTGTTGACAGTTTACAAAAAAAAGTCTGTAACTTGTTAACTGTGCAATGATTGTGTTTTTTTTACTTGTATGTTTGTTAGTCTTCTTTTATATTAATGTCAGTATGGTACAGCTCAGAATTTCTTCTGAAAACAACCACGATCATGCGGGTTGCTACGTCTTTTTTTTTCTTCTCAATTTCCAGTATGATCATAATTATGTAATTACTTTGTCCATTATAAAAAGACACATGCAAAAAAAGTTCCAATTGTACATGTATATTTGCCTAACTTGATCGTTTAGCTTCAAGCAATTACTACATTATGTACACACAAAAGTGAGTAACATTGGGTGACTCCAATTAGACAATTTCTTAAACTTTGAAGAGCGAGTTTCCTTCTGGCTGACCTCAGCCGCCAGGGAAGTCCCTGGGTGTCTCCATCTGCAAACCGTATGATTTGTAGTGGAGGGGGGGGGGGGTGGTCAGTTGTCCACATGCACTGACAATCTTGCATGTCTGTGCTGTGTACTGGAGTGAGATGTCAGGGTGGGAGTTGGCTATGTTGGAATTAATGATCAGGATAAAGAAAACTTGTTTGAATGGGTGCTCAAATAAAGAGTTTGGTTTCTGTGTTAGATAAGCTCTTACATCCCAAAATAAATTCTAAGTAAAGGAACCTACAATACTATTGGACTGTGGCTCTTTATCTTTATTTCTTTAGTTATGTATTAGCTAGTTACTTGCTTACTTCTTTAACTATTGTGCGGCATTACCCAGATTTATTTTTTTTTTCTTTCATACCACAGGAAATTTTCTGAAGATGCCGCCTTCACTCCTTTGATTTCTAACCTGTGCCCCTTTCCTGCAAAAGTCAAGCTCTTTATGCCTCTTGCCTGGTTCAATAGATTGGGGGTCATTGTTTGACATGGCACCCTACTCTGATAACACAAACACTGATATTATGCTGCGTTCCATTTACTATGATGGTCGAATGTTGGAGTTGGGAATGACTAGAGTCACACTAGAGTTAACCGCTTTCCAGCTCAGTAAGTCGGAAAGCCATTTAGCAGTACCAGGGACCCATATGAAGAAACAATAATTTGTCAGGTTTAATTTACCTCAGTTTAAATGCCGTTTATCTTCGTACACTTACATTTAGCCCAAACTACCTTAAATCCGGCAAAGCGAGAAATCCTGCATTCTGTAACAGGCCTCAGTTCCAGCCCGGTTAATTGTTAGCCATTGTTAGCAATATCAGTTCATAACAACACATTATGTGGTATTTTGCGCATAAAAACACCATAGCAACATGTCCACAGATTGTGGTTGGACAGTGCTGTGAGAACAACGATTTAATGGGCCACAAATAAGACGTAAATGCTAATACACAGTACATAACTACAGTTTTAACTTCTGTTGATATACAGCACGGCCATCTTGAATTCTGAGGTCAGGGTTATGTAGATTTCTCCAACTTTCCAAGTCGGAAGTCCAGTTGAAATGAGTTCCAGTTGAAATTTCGGACTACGAACTCAGAATTTCCGAGTTATGAGTTGAAACAGAACGCAGCATTAGTGTGGCATGAAGGAGGACCTTCAATGCAGTGGCATTCAATCCAGAAACTCACTCAGCACTTGGGCCTCTCAGATTCATGTTTGCTGCTGATTGCAAGTTTGTTTTTTTGTTCCATCGTATTAAGAATAGGAGAGCTGGCAGACTCATATTGATTGGGAAATGGTCAGTAATGTTTTTATCCTGAGAAGGGCAAGACGTGCCGGAGACGTCTGGCCTCCATGGTCATTAAAGCTGTTATCACTGAAACTGAATATACGAATAATAAGACAATTTTTACTCAACTCTTGCCAACAAAGTTAGTTAAGCAGACATGACCTTTTAACTGCTGACTTCCTAATAAATGGTGCAAGGTATGAGCTGAGAGATGAGAGAGAGGCTCTCATCTACTGATTCGCTTCAGACAAAATGCATATATGTATTTGCCTAATGAGGTACTTCTTAATCAAAGCATATTTTCCTTGGAAAGCATGGTTGCAAAGGTCAAGCAAGGTATTATAAAAGAACACGGGAATCTGTATTATTTAGTAAAGCACAGAAATGCAAGTAACACAGAACACATTTTATAGGGCCAAGATAAAAGTCAAATACACAGGCAGAAATATAGTGGGGGAAAAAAAAATCATAGAATAAGTTAATTAACATGAGCCTCTTCTTGGACTCATTAAGGCTCACACAGTCCTTACTGCGTGTTCTGGGGCAGGTCGGCAACTTAACAAAGACGGTTTGCTGTCAGAGAGGGCTCAATTAAAATGAAAGAGGACCACTCCTCTGAGGGATGTTCAATGCCTACCTGGGGATATGCTATCTCTTCCATGGCCTAGGGACGGATTTCACACTCAGCATGTTGCTGCTGAAGTGAAGCGTGGTGCAGATACCTGTCTGCACAGAATTTAAAGTAGGCAAGAGTACTAAATTTACCTGTGTATTTCGAGGTTCTGGACGATCCACTATCTCTGCGCCACTACTTTCAACAATAAGAGATTGTATAGTATAACGACAGATAAGCATGAAGCTTCAGGTTCAGATGTATTTTTGGGAACTGATGGCAGCTATTAGAGTGAACAACGAAACAATACACTGGATAGAATGTCTGAGAGAATGTACAAAAAAGTACAAAAGCCGCTAATGGATTGTCTAAAAAAGTTTATATACACGGCATGGTCCTTTTATTTTTTTTTTAAAGACGTAAATAATATATGAAAACGACTATTTACCCAGTACATGCATTAAAATACACTGCATCATAGAAAAAAAGAAAAAGAATATATCGAAAAGCCATCAAGCAGTGTTGTCAGCCTTGCTTTCGCCTCCCTGTCTGTTACACAACCGCTGAACTGTTATAGAGCGATAAGATTGTGTTGGCGGTGCTCGCGGTGACAATGCAGTGACATGCCGTTGCTTGGCTACCACGAGGCATTGTCGTACCACAGCGGCGTCACCCTGCTTCACCCAGCTCTGCCCCTGTGGCACTTCATTAACCAGACTTTTTAAGACGCTCCTTTAAGACCGCTGGGAGCTTCCCCAGAGCTCCACAATACCCATTCAGCGCCCCCTCGACTTGCTCCGTCAGACATTTTCGTCTGTTTCAGTCAAAAAGTAGAATTATGAAGGAGGTCAGGGCGGCATTGGTGCAGAAACCGGGCTCTGCCTTAATGGCGAGAGTCCGCCCATTTCTCATTGGTGATTTAGGGTCCTTTTAGCTAAAGAGATTATCTCCGGGGATTAATCATCTGCTTAATTTGCAGATAAACTGCTGGTGGAATAAAACCCCTTATTTCCTCATCAATCTAATTGAAACCACTGTGCTGGAATGAGAATCTTCTTAGCTCAACGACCATAGCCAACAAGGGGCTTCCATGGGAGTCTCCAGTCGAAATGACACTTTTTACTCCTCCCTCATACGGTTACTCTATATAACACGTCACACACAGACAAAACAGCTACTCACGAAAATCACACGAAGTCGGCCGAGGGTCGGGGGCGGCGTACGACGGCTTCCGCCCCGCTGGGCCGCGGCTTCTCACTCACCCTTCCTCCGTCTGCCCCCAGAGCAGAGCTCGAAGCAGATCGAAGGAGGGGATCTACGAAGAAGTTATCATACGGGGGTGAGTGGGTGAGTGGACATAACCACAGGAATGGAAAACTGAAAGACGCATGAAAAGAATTTGCATATAATATAGTTAAAGCGCTTTAGTCTTGTTTCCACCACAGCTCACTGAAGATATCGAGCTCTAATCATCAGAATGGCTATTCATGGGTATTGTGGTCCTTGCAAGAGGACAGAATGGCTCTTTATGGGCACTATAGTCATTGTGATAGACAGTATCAATGACTAGGGCCATCTTAACTCCGACGGTAAGATACGGCTATTTCGATTGTGTGCAACCAGCATTTTAGATGAGAAGAGAGAATTCCGTCACCGGTGCCAACCATAACGAGTTATTGGCTGCCTCAGAACAGAAGGGGACATTAGCTTGGTGACTTCAGAAGGCGAAAAACGTGTCAGCTGGGGTGTATAAAATCGATTCGTTTCGTATACCGACCTCCCAAATATCCGTTAGGCAGTCAAAGATGTGAACGAGC
Source organism: Cyphomyrus plagiostoma (assembly GCA_019775915.2). Lineage (NCBI taxonomy): Eukaryota > Metazoa > Chordata > Actinopteri > Osteoglossiformes > Mormyridae > Cyphomyrus > Cyphomyrus plagiostoma. The sequence continues at coordinate 7,750,811 of JABFEA020000110.1, read as the reverse complement.
AGTCGTGAGAGGATGCTATCGGCCCTGCTGCATATCCGGCAAAAGGCTATTCTAGAGGGTCTTCCGAACGTTTGGATATTGTGTTGTACATTTGTCCCATTTTCTCGTTACAGTGTGATTGTTCTCAGACCTCCTTCACCAGTCTGACCAGTTATCAGTGCTATAATGAGACCTTTTAAGGGTAGCGTGGTCATGCATTTTTCTAACTGATATACCAAAAACACACTTTTTATATAGAAAAAAGACATCCTCCTTTTTCTTTTTTAGAAAGCAGTTCAGGCCTTTACAAAAGGAGAGACCTGCACCTATGCTCTGTCCCCAGGAGCACAAAGTGCAAAGCGACAGAGACACGGCTTGCACCTTTACACACTACAGGCTGGCTGTCTCATTCTGGATGCTCCTATTTCAAACACTCCCACTAACAAATCACTATTATCTGCAAAACCCCAATGAGCTTCCTTTGTTTGCCACCATCAAAAAGGCAACCGGCCAGCAACTATCACTGAATTTTGTTTTACTTCCCCGTGTTGCAGAGTCTTTTGGGATGAATGGGTGGTTGGGGGCTGGTTGGGGGCTGGTTTTGGGCTGGGTTGGGGCTGGGATTGGGCTCCGATTTGGGCTGGG
>JABFEA020000110.1:7725499-7750087 GCA_019775915.2 Cyphomyrus plagiostoma | reverse complement strand
CCCCCCCCCCCCCCCCCCCCCCCCCTTGCTAGCGTGCCACACAAAGCCATTCCAGTGGCTACCGATCCTGAGATAGTGGGAGTCCGATAAAACACACCAAAAAGGCACTTTCTTTAACAACAGTGCTTCTGTTCTAAGGAATTCAAGTTACGTTAAGAAAGAGTGCCTCTTCACACACTCTAGTGATGAAAAAAATACACCCCCCCTGCAGTGTGGGGAGTGTGTGTATGGGCTGGGGCTGGGAAGAAGGGGGCCATTTGCTTTCCCGTGCTAGTAGACAGCTTTCATCTACGATGACTGGAAATTAATGTAGACTAAATGGAAACGAACTGAAAAATTTGCCGCCAAAAGAATGAAAATGAACAAAGAAAATAATGAAAAGAATTTTTGAGTCGCAGTCAGCTGGAGGGGAAAGATTACGAAGCTGCCTCTTTGTACGGTCCTCACTGGTGCCCAAATCGGTAGTGTGGCTTGGTTTCTGTCTGTGGCAGGGGGCGCCGGTGAGCCGCCCGTGGCCTAGTCGTCTTCGCCGCCGCCGTACATGTCGGCCAGCTTCTTGAAGCGCGGGCCCCAGTCGTTCAGGTAGTCGTAGTCCTGGTCGCCGGTGCTGGAGGAGTTCAGAGAGCTGACCGAGCCTGCCGTGGAGCCGCTGCCCTCATAATCGAAGACCAGCAGGGAGTCGTAGGGAGGCGCCGTGGGGTCGTTGTCGGCCGCTCTCAGGCCCTGCAGAGTAACGGCACAAGGACACTGCAACTTCACACTGCTATTTGCTCCACTGCATGTGGCATCCATTTCTGATATTACTCAGTGTACTAAGATTATTAAGAATGTGTGCTGTATTAGCTATTTGTTGTTGTGGATGGAATATTTTCAGAGATCGGGCTTCAAACCCCATCGCTACTGAGTGTGGACAGCCCCCTGAGCTGTGCAGGCTTTCTTTGGATACTACGGTTTCCTTTAATAGCCCAAACAAATTGTCACTGCCCGATGAAGAACACGCATCTCCAAAAATCCATTATATCAGTAAGTGGGAAAATACAGATTTTCCCAGAAACTACTTACAAAATAAGCCTAAAGCCATGTAATGAGTCACCCTTAGCACTAGAAATAGAAACCTGTCTTTACACAGTCATAAGTGAATGGTTTAATGTTTTAAATGGTCTTACATGGATTTCTGTCGGTGAGGGAAATATGTCAGTGTCAACAAGAGACGATATCTTTATCATCTTTATCATCAGGATTTTCATCAGATAGTAATGATATGTAAAATGATGAACTGGTATTTTGAATTTGCCCATAATGTGTGTGTACCCTGTGATGGACAGACGCTGTATGCACTGGGATAGGCTACAGGCTCTCTGTGACTCTCACTTGGGTATAAGATTGTCAGATGGACAGAAAATTATCACTTTAATTCTATTCACTGTCACACTGTGTCTATTCACTGTAACATTCTGTTACTTTCCGGAAAGACCACAGTCCTCCGGAGGGTTAAAAAAGCACCGAACCTCAGTTATAGACAGCAATTAAACTTTAAGCGGTCTGTTGAATCACAGTGCACTAAAAAGTCTTTGTACAACCATGTGAAAATGATATATACGTGCTGAAATACATATGAAATAGCTGTGATTCAGTGATTCAGATTGTTTACAGGAGTCTGAGTCCTAGAATCCAGCCTCTTCTTCACCTGGTTGCCACATCGCAGAAGGAAACACTGGCTGTTTGTACCCTGCAGATGCCGTGTGAAGGAGCTGCCCATTATTCCCAGTTTGGGAAAGGTAAATTTTGAGCCATCAGACAGGGAAGGCGACAATTAAAAGAGCTGCTGGTTGTATTACTAGCTGTGGGACTTCTGACTTCTGACATGCCCCCCTCCAGATTCTGGGTACTGGCGCGGTGGGCTGGGAGACCTTTGGCAGATGCTGGAGGCCAGTATCTGCACTCAGGGCAGCGCCACAGCACAGACACCTATGCTGGCCCCATCTGGTGGTGCATATGAGGTGGCTGGAGATGAGAGTGGGAGGTGGCTTGGGTCGGCTGCTGCTGTCAGGCGTGCGCAGGCCGTGTGACCGTGTCATGTCACTCTGTGCTCCACCCACTCAACCTGCTGTGCATGAATGCGTGTGCTGTGCATGAGTGTGTGTGCTGTGCATGAGTGTGTGTGCTCTGTATGAGTGCTGTGTGCCTGTACTTCCTAACCAGCAGCCGATCAAAGACCCATATCTGTACTCTGCTGCCAAACTGTGGTGTTCAGACTCCACAGCATGGAGATACGGGGAATATGGCTATAGATGGAGGGATGACTGATGGATGGATGGATGGATAGATGGATGGATGGAATGCTATCAGTACAACTCAACAGAAAAATAATACTGTTACATTTGAGAGAGACCATGTTCTTCTAAAGAATTAAAACAATTCTACAAACAGCAGTTACACTTTAAGCGAGGGGTGGGGAACCTGTTCCAGGGAGGGCCAGTGTAGGAGTTAATTGTTGGGATGACCTCCCAATCAGCCAATAATAATCCAGTGGTCCTAAACTCCAGTCCTGGGGACCCACTGTGTTTGGCTGAGTGATAGGCCATCCTGAAAGCCTGCATCCACATTGGCCCATCCATGGAGCAGGTTCCCCGCCCCTGCATTAATCCAGGCCTCCTCAAAATCCAAATCCAGGCCACGTTTTCAGTTCTCCCAGACAGTTAGTTTAATAATTACTAATTCTGATTGGAAAATCAGTAGTGCACGGACCTTGAGGACCATGATTTGAGTAGCTGCGCTTTATGCAGTTGACTTGCAATAATATAAGGTACACAGGTTTTATGTCACAACGATAAACAGGCGAACTCATAGGGAAAGTCTATGATTTGGAGTGCAGGCCCCACACCTCGCTGATGAAATCCCCGATGTCCCCTGGGTGTGGAACCACTGGCCGGATGGGGTACTGCGACTCCGGAACCACGGGCCTCTCGTCGACCCGCCGGACCCCTGGCGGCTTGCTGATGATGTGGTCCAGGGATTCGGGCTGCTGTAGCTGGCTCAGGTCATAGTCCTGGAGGGACGGATGGAGTGTTGGTATAGAGCAGTCTGCCATGGCGACCAGACGGCTAGGTTGGGGGGGTGAGGGACTCACCTGGTCTTCCTCCCCTCCACCTTCCTCATCGTACTTCAGGATGTTATCTCGCACGTCGTCCTCTGGGTCGATCAGCAGCTGCTTGGTCTGCCGCTCCTTCTCCCTGCGCTTCATCCACACCACGAAGAGGAGCACCATGGCTGAAGGAAGACATCCACAGAGGCCTCAGAACTCCATATCCCAGCATGCACCTTGCTATTACAAAAAACTAGTGCAGTGGTGCCAGAAAAGTGACTGATCCTGCCCTCTGACCCTGAATCTTTGCTCTCACCTGGTTCTGTGTGCCTCATTAGAGAGTAAGATGGAATATGTATGAAAAACGCAAGGACCAAATGGGCAATATCATCAGGACAGTTATACCGGGGCCATGATGACACACCCACACACACACACACACACACAAAGACCTGCTGGACATACCAAATCAGGAGAGGAATAAAATGGACTTGGAAAATGCTATTTTCTGATAAAAGATCTCATGTGCATTTAAAGTACATTCATGGTCTCCATTTAGCAAGCATAATGAGCTGACACACGCTACCACAATAGGACATTTGAGGTTTAATACACTGATAAAGAAGAGTGAGGGGGCAGGAAGTTATATATATATATATATATATATATATATATATATATTTGTGTATAAATTTGTATATATAAGTCATTACTTATGCTTGATGGGGAAAGAGCCGCTATGCTAATTACAGCAGTGTGTCATAGTGCAGTGAGGAGCCTGGGGAGGGCGCCCCCTATTGGGGGCCCAGTGCTGCATCTGTGCTGGGAGGCGGGACTGCGTGGCTGCCTCTGCCTCCATTTCAGACGTGCTGCTGCAGCTCCCACAGCCAAGAACAGGCGCCGTGCTCTAAGAAGCGGCCTTTTTCTGACTGTTCATCTTAACGACAATGACAGAGCCTGGAAAACCCAGACATGCCACCTCTAAAGAAATGCCTTTCTGAAGCTTATCTAGTTACAGGGCTGTTTCCTGTATACTGATAGCAAAAAGATTAAGAGCACTGAAGTGAAATTCGGCCTGCGTGTGCAGGTGTGTGCAGATGTGTGCGTATGTGCCTGTTCCCTCTGCCCCCTGTGTTTGCTCCAGTGTGTGCGTGTGTGCCTGTTCCCTGTGCCCCCTGTGTTTGCTCCAGTGTGTGCCCTCGTGCCTGTTCCCTGTGCCCCCTGTGTTTGCTCCAGTGTGTGCCCTCATGCCTGTTCCCTGTGCCCCCTGTGTTTGCTCCAGTGTGTGCCCTCGTGCCTACTCCCTGTGCCCCCTGTGTTTGCTCCAGTGTGTGCCCTTGTGCCTGTTCCCTGTGCCCCCTTTGTTTGCTCCAGTGTGTGCCCTCATGCCTGTTCCCTGTGCCCCCTGTGTTTGCTCCAGTGTGTGCCTGCGTGCCTGCTCGTTATGTTTGTGTAGCTGCCGCAGTCACTCACTGAGCAGTATGATGATGCAGATGAGGATGGCGATGATGGCTCCGGTGCCCAGGCCGGCTGCCGCCACAGCCCCCACAGTGGTGCAGTCCCCGTTCTCGTCACATGGGCACACCTTCACCTTTATAACGGACCTGTTGGACAGAGGTGGGTTCCCCGAGTCGGACACGATCACCGGCACGTCGTACACGCCGGACTCCAGGTACTGGATGCGCAGATTCAGCTGGGCGTAGTCACCTTGGGGTGGGGGAGGGGTGGTAAACACAGCACATGTGTTTAAGGATAGTCTAAATGTGCACTCCACTCAGAAGTGCTGTCACAACAGTAAGAGTTTCACTGTAATGCACCTGAGATGCATTTGAGCGGCCGATTGGCCGCTGATTTAGAAAATGGCTCAGAGTGGCCTTGGGCTTTGGCGGGGGCGGGGCCTCACCGTTCAGTCGGGAGATGGTCCAGTTGCGACGCACGCTGGAGGGGAAAGCGGGCAGCTCGAAGATGAAGGGGCCCACGTTGGGGTCGACGTCGGCGTCAGCGGCTGTGATGTTGATGCCGCGCGCGCTGATGCGCTCGCAGATCTGAGCCTCCTTGGGCAGCAACTCGGGCGCATTGTCGTTGACGTCGATCAGGTAGATTTGCAGCGTTCCCGTGCCGCTAGCTGGGGGAGATCCTGCGGAGTAGGAGGAGGAGGATGTGGGGGAGGAGAAGCAGACACAGTAAGGAGAGCTGCTCTGCAGTGTAAACTAGCCACTCTGGTTATTTATCTAGGTGGGGGGGGGGGGGGCAGTTGACTGCCCTTTTCACGCCATGGCCCAGGTCTCCCTCCTCTGCCCTTTCATTGACAGATTGAGGCCCGGTCCCCAACGTGGGAGGGAGGGGGGCCCACATGACCTCACACAACCCAAAGAGTGCAGTTCCGCCAGCTGGGGGGGAGGGAATTTTTCTGCTGGCAAAGAAAACAATTCACGGTCCATTTTTTTTCCCCACAAAATACATTATTTGCCCTGAAAACAGTGGCGGCAAACACTCTGAAAATAGGACGCGGGATAAATATTTCCCTGAACTGCGTTTTTCTGCCTCTGAGGAATTGCCTTTTCCCCCCTAATTGCTGTGCCACCACATTTCTGTGGGCATGGCAATCTCCTCCTGACAGCGGGCATTTTTTCCCCTCAGTACATGGCAGACAAGCCCCCACAGTCAGATTTCCATTTGCATTGACTGAAGAGAACAATACTGACGATTGGTGCCGCACTGGGGGGTGCAGTGGGGGGCGGAGCAAAATGAGCACCGAGGCTGCGGCCAATAGGAGAGAAGAAATGAAAGGACAGAATACGGCGAGGCTGCGGCTGGAGTCAATCTATAGCAGCTCAATGGCATTCGCATCTAGGGGAAGTTTCAGCTCAGAGCGCTTATTGGCCGGAGAGTCGACGAGGAGCCGCTATCAGTCACCGTTAATTGCAATAATTTCATGGCGGAGCCCTACATATTCCTAAGTGGGCTCACTCAAAATCGGACAAAGAACATATTTCTTGATTAGAATAAGGAGAATATAATCTAAACAACTTCATGCAAAACCATCATACTCAGAATTGATTCTTTGCCAAAGAAAAACGTTTTTCTTTTTTCAGATGTTCAGTTTTGCTATTATTCTTTAGCTTTAAATAGCTGAAACGGTGACGAACGAGGCTACAAATGGCAATAAATAGAGTGTAAGTTTTGTGGTTCAATCTTTAAATTAATTGGGACACACTGTGAGGTGTTACCAGTTCAAATAATTTTGATGGTTTTGGCTTCAGAATGCCTCAGATATGTTTAGCCAACATTAGTCTCATGACATGCAGAATTTGCCCCCAGGGGGGCCGCTGCTCAGTGCAGTTTGTTGTGCTGAACGCAGTGGGGTTTGTGGTCATGGTGGGAGGTCACAGAGATGTACGACATCCCTAAACTGGCCCTCTACTGACTTTCAGTGGAGCACGTTCTGTTCAGTTGTTTCAGCTTATCTCACTACACACTGGTCTGGTGCACATGGGACCCACATAATGGGAGAAGGAGAGGAAGTCTGTTCGGGGACAGAAGTGACGACGGGCCCCGGGACCTGGCTCTGAAGTGAACGTGCTTGTCACCTGACTAACCCCCCCACCCCCCCTTCTGATTTATTATGCATATCCCACTTAATCACACTGCATGTACCCACAATTTTCTCAAGCCATATCCTCAAGCATTACTAAGTTTTTAACTTGTAAATAATTATGTCGGTGCACATTCCTCCAAAAGGATTTGTAAAATATTAAAGGATTTATTACATTTTTCCAGGATACTGCTTCAAAGGGGTCAGAAGAAAACGTCTCCAGCAGTCTTTCACACATTTGTTCACGTAAAAAAAATGAGAAAACGCAGGTTAAGACCAACTATTTATAGGTACAAAGAGGCGATTTTTTAAAATGCTGTGCCAAACGGATTACGACAATGATGGCTGGGATTTTAATATTTTTTTGACAGTGTTTACTCTCCAAATGCCACCACCCCCAGCCTCTATTACCATAATCCCCTTTGCATTATCGTTGGTGACACTCCCACTACACCCAGACTGTCTGCACACCCGTCGCTAATTCACCAGTTAATGCGACTCACGGCCACATTTCACGCGGGGGGCAGAGGAATCGGCTCCAAACTCCCCGGAGTGAGCGCTCGTACCTCCGCAGTGGACAGCCGCAGCCGCCGCTTTCAAGCACGCATGTCTCTGCCTGAGAGTCCTCACACGCATCGCCCGTCCCTCATTAAGCAGCTGCAGCGCCTCTGAAACGCTGGCAGGTCAGCGGACAGGACGAACGGAGCGCCGGGCAAAGATCCCCGGGGGCGTGCTCTTCAAAGCGCCACTGCTGCTAACTTGCACTCTTAAGTGCAAGGAAAAGTCTCCGTCGCTAATGCGATTTGTGCGATAAAAGCGCGCCTGCTAGGCTATGTGTTTCCCACAGCCAAAATGCAGAGAGCCGCTCATCATAAACACCCGCCAACAAGACATCCCACCTTGAATGAGGGTACTGATGTCCGATTCGTGAACAAATCATTCTTTTTAGCCAGTTCTTTTCAGAGAATTCTTTAACTGGTTTTCAAACTTAAGAGAATATAACTTGTAGATCCTCGCGTGGTACAGGTGCACATCTTAGATTCTAAAAATCTAAAAATATTCGACAAACTGACATATAACAAACACACAGCAACCTTTTAAATTTCACTTATATTTGCTTTCTGTAGATTCCCCATAGCCATATTGCCCTCAGACCCCCTCCAGGTCAGACTGGGGAGCATGCACTGGTACAGCGTATTGCTGCCCCCACCACACAACGAAACACTCCGGGATCCTTAGCAACCCCCAGGTAGACATGCAGTCCAGTCCCACCCTCCTTAAATGGCCATTCATCTGCCACAGCCAGGTGTTATGTAGTCGTCCCCTTGGCCTGGTCCAGCCACTCGGGTCCTCAGCAGTGAGCCTGATCACCCTCAGGGAAACACACCACATGGCCATAGTGCCGTAACTGACGCTTCCTCACCATGCAGGTAATGAGCCTCAGGACTCCTCTAGCAACCGCTCATTCGACACAAAGTCAAACCAGCGTTACACAAGGATTCTCGGAAGAGACACAGTACCAAAGGAGTCCAGTATTTGTCTCAGCTCCCTGGATCATGTCCATGTCCCGCATACTACGATCCTTGGTGTTTGCACCGTATTCACACCCAGCACACCTGACGCCGGCAATCAACATTTTAGCGAGTTCGTCACATTTGGTTCAAAACGTTCACTGTAATTAGAAGAGGTTTGGCATTTTGGCAAGTTCTGTTCAAGCATTTTCGTGGCAAGGCTCGTGAGACCCAAAAGTCACAGTGACAGGTTCTGATTATGCTGAAAGTGTACTGGAGAGTTAAGAGATCTGGTCAATAAATGTGGCGATCCCAGCAGCCTTTGCGAACAGCGTTTGTTGTGCTCTGTATGCTGTGGCTTTGGTGTTGGTTTTTATCCTTTAATGGAAGTTCCGGGAAACTTAGATTATATGTTTGCAAAAAGGTACTCGAAATTTTATTAGGCTTTTGGAGGCTGTTTTTTTATATCTGAAAAGCTAAAGTCTGCTAAAATGATTGTATTTAGACTGGAAAAGATCAATATACATTCACACAACTCGGAGATGACCGATATTTTAATAAAAATAAGATTTAGATAAGCATGCATTTTTCAGTCAAAGTAATTGAACAATAGCAATACCACTGATTTTCTTTTCAACCCAAACCCTATTAATTAGGCTACGTAACAATCCCTGTATTTGCCAGCCTTTCTGAATGATATTTCAGTACCAATTCATGACATCCCTACACCACACAGGGGTCAGATAAATGCGCCGTGGCTCGTTTGCTGAGACCGAGTCTGTACTTTGTCCAGATTGTGCTTTGGTTAGACAAAACAATTCACCTCGCCATTCCATTCTGTTGAAATCAAGACAGAAAATCTATGTTTCTGGATTGCAATCATATGAGCAGATCATAATACTAAACTCCCCAGTTAATCTGCAAAGCACCTTTCTGGAAATCATGCGCTCAACCCCACACAGCTGTGTGTGATAGGCCGATGTATGCTGTCAAATCTTAGAATTTGGTGATCAGTCTTGACACATATTGCACAACAGTGAAATGTGTCCTCTGCATTTAACCCGTATGTGACATCATGACATAGCAGGGGGCGGCTAATTCAGCACCCAGGGAGCAGTGCTTGGGGGTGATGACTTGCTGGTTGGGGAATCAAACCAGCAATCTTTCAATTACAAGTATGCTCCCCTAACTGTTAGGCTGCCACTGCTCATTCATATCAATGGTCCATATCGATCGTATATCAAAGTTCCTCGTTTTCGTAATGTTTAAATATATTGTTTATATTGGCCAGTTTGTGCGTGTGTATGTAATGTCACATGCCTTGCTTACCATTATCTGCAGCCAAGAACGTGGCTTCATAGATGTTGTTCTTCACAAAAATGGACTCTCGGTTCAGCATGGCCATCGTTATGATCTGCCCGTTGGTCGTGTTGATGCTGAGCCAGTTCGCTGGATCGGAGAGTTTGGAGTACCTAGAGGAAGCAAGAGGGTCAGGCACACATGTAGATGCCTGCTTCACTTCCCTGAAAAATATGCAAATAAACTGGCAAATTAATTTTATTGGAAAGTTGATGTTTGATGCATATTAGGCAGTTTTTAATATGCAAATAGGTGCATTCCAGTTTGGAATCTTTGTTCTTAGGGTACAAACACAGGGAGTACAGGAACACAAGCACAAGCGTTTCAGCACTTCACTCCAGCGTGCGCAAACACACACACACACACACATGCTCCATCAACGCTGATTAAGCCATAGCCAGGAAAAAAAGTATATATAAAAGAGAAAATGCTGCTGCGACCTTCACATTGTTAACACTCCCATCAGCTCCTGTTCCTCTGCCTCCAGTCTGTAGTCAATTTTCGCTCATTTTCTACTCTTCAGTACAACTTATCGGAACCAATTACGTCTTCTCTTTAACACATGGGAGCACAGTGGGGACAAAGGAAGTGCAAATAGAATAGAAGAAGGTAAATCATCTGGGGGATTTGGGCAGATTTCTCCTGCATTCCAGAGGGGGTGTCGAGGCTCTTTTGGACCCCAAACCAGGACTTCCTCCCAGTTTGCACAATCTATTCATCTTCCCCTTTATCGACATTAATCTGCTCCTTTATCCAGACTGCTGGTAATGGGCTACACTCTGTCCCACAATTCCTCAGTGGGGGCAGGGATGCACCACGCACCGCCACCAGAGGGCAGCTTCGAGGCCAGAGCCACAAATAGTCACAGTGATGGCATATACTGTAACGGGCAATGCCGCTATTCCCAGGTCACCTGACCCAGATGGGGTGGAGGTTGAATAAACCCTGGAGCCAGAGACAGATTTGACCTGAAATGTGGCAGGGTGCATGGGGCACACGACCAGGAGGACGTCCCCTCCTTAACCACAGGTGGTTCCGCGTGATGGCCCACTCCCTCCCCCGCACAGCATGCTGGGTAATGCTTGCATGCCCAGATCCCTGCATTGGCACGTGCCTGTGTCTAAGTAGGACGCTGCCTGCAAGGCGGGAGCTGCTCCCCCCACTCGCTCCTCTGCCAGGCAGCACCCACCCTTTGGGGGACGAGCTAGTGCCCATCACAGGCCCCGTGGCTGTGCTGCTCTTCCGCTCCCCCTGTTGGCCATGCCCTCCCAACACTGTGCCCCTCTATGCTACCACAGACACACGAGACTTTGTATTTATACGCAAAGCGTGTATCTGGAGTGCCATCATCCCACGTTCTTTTACGCATTAAATGTCAAATGGGTAAATAAATGAGCAGTCTGCAGGGTTTCAAGATTCATCTCATATCTGCACTCAGCCCAAACTCCACTTTCCATAATCCATTTCTCCTTCATGCTGTTGTCCACAACAAGGAAGACGTCTTTCCTCCAGGGACTTGAAAGAACAGTCTTACTTACTGTTGGCTATGGCTGCTACTTAATCTATGGAATAATGATATTGATTCTCATGTAAAGTCTCTTGTTGCTTACTTCATCATGCTCTCCACAAGATACACAGACATATATACATTACAGGTAAGAGCAAGCTTGGGGGGGGGGCTGTGCCGGGTCAGCTGGTGTGCAGTGCCCCTGGAGCAACTGGCAGGGGGAGGGGGTTTACTCAGGGACTTAATGGTTGCATCAGTCAGCCAGGCCTAGGATTTGAACTGGCAACCTTCAGCTCAAAGTGACTCATGTCCTCACCTGCTGAGCCACACATCACCCCCCAACCAGCAAAACTAAAATTGTCCATCTCTAAAACAATGCCGATTGTTACCTAAACAAATGGATGCTTGTCTGTTTTTTTATTATTACTTTGTTTTTAATCACACTCGGTGAGGTGATTGTTCCCGGCGACACAGTGTGTGTGTGGGCGCTGACTCCAGGAAGCCAAACCTCATTAGCCACTATCAAATCATGAATGCTTAATTTTTACAAAGAGAGTTGCGAACCCAGAGCTCTTCGGAAGATGGCTAACGGTACAACATGGCTGAGAGTAAAAATTAAAATTGCCAGGAAGCACAACACCAACCCTGAGCATCTACACCATGTAATACAAGCAGGAATATACTTGTCATTTGTCCTGTCTGGGATAAATGTTACTATGGCATTCTCACCTGCATAGTCAAAAACCGGAAACCAATTCTTTCAGTTTGTTTAAATTCCAATTACTGTATGAGCTTACATCTTCATTAGAGTACTTGGAATTTAGAATCAAAGTCGAATTTGGAATCATTCTGAGGAATAATATTTGAACTGAATATTTGAACATCCATTTGCCTGGATGATGATATTTCACCAGAAATAATTTGTTTCTTTAATTTTACAGCTTGGGATATTAAGCAGGAGTAGCGTAACTGCCGTAAACTGTATTTTACAAGATCACAAGGTGATGCGAACAGCGTTTGTTTCATCACATTGGTGATGAAAGTGAGGAAAGCACAACCTTCCTAATGACAGGAAAGAGCCTCTGGATGAGGATGGCAGGGAGAAGAAACTGCATTTATATTCAGCAAGAGAAGCAATTTATTGCACTTTTATCTGTTTATCTAATTCTCTTTGCAACTCTGATTAGGATACGGGGCTGGAGGATAGATGGATGGATAGATAAAATTAGATGGATGGGAAAAAAATATGTGTAAATTATTCCCTGATGCAGAAATTTAACAGTTACCATAGGACACAGGGTATCAGTATTGTTTGCTATTTACTTAGTCACTGATGTCATGCAGGGCTACACACTTCTACACGCTTCATAGTTTTGTTTGTACCAGGCCAGTGTGTACCAAAGGGTTAGGAAATGTGTGTGAAAGGCCTTCAGCTGCTGCCTTTTTTCTTGGAGTCCATGCCCTCAGCTTTTGGTGCCATAGTAAACTACACGCCACCTGCTACCCTTGGATATGCCTGCTGAATAACTGGAACAGGAAGCTGCACGGCATTCTGGGAATGTTGCTGGCAGAAAGATAAAAACAAACATGAGGAGTTTGTCTAGCTCTCTGGTGAAAGGGCCGGGAGAGGGCAGGGGTCACTCAGTGAGCGCTCGCCCTGTGCTCAACGTGGACCCGCCCACGTGGACCTGTTTCAAGCAGAGGATTGTGGGATTTACCGACTTCCCCTGCTGTTCACGGTCTGGCTTATTTGATGATGGGGAGCTCTAAGTAGCCTGTCAGAGAATGAAGAACCGCTTTGCTTGATTTGCAGCAAAATATATAAAGGAATACTCAGAACCTTTGCCGTGGGCTGTGGTCCAGCATGAGAATACATATTTTATACCCCTTGCCAAGCTTGACTGTTCCATGAGGCTCTGGAGTTTTCTTCCACCCCCCCTCACCCTCTGATGTGTGTTGAACCCATCCATTCCTGACACATGACCCCAGAGCTCTATTTTCTGGACAACACCATTTAGTCGGGCACTGCGGAATGTAACAAATATTTCAGTCTGAGGTGCGGCAGGAAGATGAACTGAAACACTCAACTAGAAAAGAAACGAGAAATAGCTAAACTTCGCTAATCGGATCTCAGTGAACGTGCTAAATTCCTTATTCATCTCAAAAGTGTCAGATCAGATTATTCTAAATAAACCTGAATTCATGCTTTTTTTCCCCTTACAGCGGTATAAACTAGGCTAATTATCCCCAAGCACAATTCTTTTACTGCGCCGTGCTCGCAGTCAACCAACAGGATAATTACGAGAAATTGCAGGCATCCGGCTAGCTTGGCCAGATGTAGCAGCTTTCTGTCCCCCGCCCCAGGTTTCACCTCCCACAGCCAATTCACTTTACTCCTGAAAAGCATACAGGAGGCAAGAAAAAAAAAATCAGCAAAGTGATGACAGGAGCCCTGGTATAAATAGCAGGGACCTGCCAAGTCTGGTGCTGACCTGCAAATCGAATGGAGGCAGAGCTGAGTGGGGGCAGCCAGGTGGGAGGGAACCCGGCCGGCCAGTGCCACCTGCACCCTGTGTGCCGTTAGTCGGCATGCCCAGCAGGTGCCGCCTACATTTCCTAAATTGAAATGTTCACCTGATTTACTCTCGTTTGCTGTGAAATTAACCAGCGGATCTGCTTAGCTGCGTTTCTGCTCGGAAAGGGGTGAGGAGGCGTGCCACGCAGGTTCGACCCCGCCGGCGGACACCCGTGCCAGATCTGCAGGGCTGACACCTACGGCGTTACTTTGTCGCATGAGCTCGCTAATTAATCCAGCTTTCGGGAGGCAGCGGTGTCAGTCTCTGAGCTGAGATGGGAGGGGGTGTAAGGGCAAAGAGAGCCATGTGTCAAACAGGAACTTTAAACAGTCTTAGTGTAAAATGGCACCCACACCACGGTCCTGCATTTATTACACATATCAGACACAAATTCACTCGCGAAAACTGCTTTACAAACCTGTCCTCTCTACGCCACAGTCACTAATTTGTCAACTTTTACGGCCAGTCTATGGGGACGCTGAATAGTAGCAATTGCTTGAGCCTTTCAGTACACAGGTATTTGTGCTCAGCCTACTGTAAATCCCGGAGGGGTGTGCATGCATTTCTCCCTGAATCTGAGAATAGGACACTCTGCATTTGCTATAACTAAAGGTCCATCATCTTTACTGCCATTCAAAAATTCTATCTATCCACTTCCCAGCACTGCTTAACCAGCTCTAAGAAGCACAGCAAACAAGGCAAGGGGCACCATGTTGGTACATACAGTACAGGCTACTAACTGTGGGTATATTTGGGTGTTTTCACACTTGGCCCCTGTCAGCCCTCAAAAGAAACACAAAGTAATTAGTCAGCATTTTTTGTGCATTAGTGAACACTCCAAACGAACCCAGGCCCCCTTGAAATAAGCCAAACTCTTCTCTCCTCTCTCTCACTTTTCTCAGTTTGGTTCGCTTCAAGTCCGCATTGCGGTTCACTTAACCTGTGCATTGTGAACACAAAGTGCACTGGATGCCCTTCACCTATTGCCACTGTATTTCAGCACTGGGAAGGTCAAACAAAGATAAACAGGCTGAACCATGGCTGCTGGCAATGACAGTGTGAACAGAAAGAGGACTGAGGCTCCGTCAGAGCTGAAGCGGACCAGAAAAAGAACTGACTCCTCCTTCAATCAAACTCACAACGTGAACGTAAAAAGAACTGAGTCCCTTTTCTGCAGGTCCACTTTTGTGTTCCACTTTCAAAGGACTGCATTTGGTTAATTTAAAAAGGGCTACATGTGAACACACCTTTAGAAACACCTTTTAGTGGAAATCGCATCCCATGCACACAGAAAAACAGGCATCTCGTTGCACCTTTACTGACAGACTGCATTCCTCCATCCCAATTATTAGTCAGATTGCAAAAACCCTGCTTGTTAAAACTCAGATGTTTTCACTCAAATTTTATCATTCTTTCTAATTCTGTCTGTTGGGAAACAAGTCTACTAATCAATAACTACAACAGCAACACTCATGTTTGTGCTAAACTGCAGTATAATTCAGGGAGCGACTGCATTGACACCTTCCATCCATCCCATAATCCTTCTCTCCATTTGTGTAACAACGTGTCTTATTTAAGGGAAGATAGCAGGATTGTGCCCTAGCACAGTCAAACACGGGAGGAGTGCAGGGCCGGGGGGTGTTTTAGCCGTAGTAGGATGAAAGCAGAGTACCTGGAGGTAACCTAAGCGAACACAATCCCCACAAACTGGGAGGCGGCCAGGCAGCAATGCTCCGCCTTTATTACGTCTGTGTGAGGCGTAAACTGAAGATACGACCAATGAGAACGTGTGCCTGTTTGGGCTCTCCATGCTTACAGAGATCTGCCAGGCAGAAGGCTGCAGTCTGGCAGACCACTGGGGCACCACCAGCTATGCCAGCTACATGATACTGGGCGGCACTGGGGACCTTTGGTAGGATTGTCTGGAGGCGCCTGCAGACTTCCTGAAGTCGATTCACAAACCGCACCTCAGTCTCAGGCTTTATTTCACAGAAATTAACGTTCAGTAAAATTTGTACATTCCTTCATAAGGTGGTATTGGCTCAGTAATCTTGGGGCCTGCTGTGGATTCCCAGCCTGCACTGAAGAGAGATATGGGGGATATTCAAATGCAAACTTAATTTAAATTTAATGAATTATTTTAAATGTACCGTATTTTATGGAGTGGTGGCAGGGTGTAACTGGACCATTTGGCATGAGAGGAGAGCTGCCTGACGTCCACTATCCATTCAGGACATGCACACGCATAGGAAGCAGCCCGGCTGCTTACTATAGCCTGTGGAGCACCTTAGTAGAGCTCCACACACGTAGCTGAGGAGCAGCACGACAGCCAGGCCGTCAGCAGGCACAGCTGCTACTGTTTGTGCTGGTAAACAGCTTATTTTGTCATAACTCGCACCTGCCAGTAAGTTTGTATTACCTCGCTTTAATGGAAAGGCAAGTCAGAATTTATAATTCTAAGTTTTTACTTATAACGGAATATCAGCCTCTGTCAGCAGGACCATGACGCAGCTGTTATCCCTCACTTGAGTCACATTATGAATAAAAATGACTAGAATTCCTAAGGTTAGCACTTTGCACATAGACAACTTATTATTATAGAAGGGAAGTATTAAATATCCTCATTAAAATGTAATTTGGAGCCTGATGACCAGTGTTTATTAGCGAGCATCCTAGCTGCACGCGTAATTACCTAGACAGTAGGGTACACAACATGAAACTATTACAGTCTCTATCTCAGAATCTGCCGAAATAAAGTCACGTACCACACCACGAGCTGCTACCTGTGAACAGCATCCTGCGGAGGGGGATTGACTTTATGCATTAAAGTTTATAATGTCACAGAAAATGTGCCAAATTAGTTTTATAAGATTCATTTTATGTAGAGCTTATCCTCTGTAAATGACTTTTTTTTTTATCACAGCCTAATTTATTAGTGGATATATTAATTTAATTAAATTTTTTAGTGGAGATTGATAGATTGCTTCGATTGTGATGGAGGCTACCTGCCATCAAAACTGCTGAGAATCTGTTGCTAGCTACTGTACCAAAGTTTCAGGTGTTAATATGTAAATGATCTGGCTACCAAGCACCAACAGTATTACCAGGTTATTAGTCAGATGTGAGGATGGAACATTATCTAGGCTGAGCAGTCGCAGAAACCGATTTACCTAACGACACTGGGGAATTTTCCAAGCCATTGCTTTCCTGTGATTGTTTATCACTCTTACAGGTGAAAATCACCAATCTCTCTGCAGCACCTGTAGATCTGAGTATTTTGATGCTGCACACACAAGAAAAACACATAGTAATATTGGCGAGGTGACAGTCCTCAGAAGCCTATATATAACCCAGCCTGGGAGTGAATCCCCAGAGCTCCTCGCGTGCTGAGAGCAGCACTCCATGGCAGACTCACGGATAACAGCAACAAGCAGCCTAATCTGGCCCCGGTGGCTGACGAGGAGTCCGGATTTGTGGGGTTTCCAGCCATCTCCTGCGGCTGCATTTGGAATGAGGGGAGGCCCGGGGATCGAGATAGCCTACCTGACTATCTGCTGCATGAAGCGGTCGGGGTCGTTGGCAGAGAAGGTGGTGAGGGTGGTGCCAGCAGGCACGCCCTCCTCGAAGCGCACCAGCTTGGGGTTGGACGGAAAGAACGGTGGCTCGTTGATGTCCACCACAGAGATAGTGACCCCCGCTGTGGACTGCAGGGATGACTGTATGCCGCTGGCCAGGTGGGCCTGGTTGGACACCACCACGGTCAGCATGAAGGCCCGGTTCATCTCGTAGTCCACCGGCTGGGAAGCGGAAGCCAGAGTAGAATAAGCTCGAAGTCAGAGGGGAGATTAAAACAAGGGGCTGGAAGAGAGGATCTTGGGCGAAACAACAGCAAGAATACAGCAGGAAACACGAGGAGAAAACTGGTGGAGAACAGGTACAGAACTAACGGAGAATAGGCGGAGAACTGGCAGAGAACTAGTGAACAGGTGGAGAACAGATGGAGAACAGGCAGAGAACATGGGGCATAACGTGGGGGGAGAATGAGAAAGTAGAGAAGGTGGAATTTTTGGGTTGGAGCAACGGGGATGAAGGAGATGGCACAGTGGCACATGGGAATGGCATGTGACACAATGGCGGAATTAGATAAAGGCCATATGGGGGGGGGGGGCAATTCTCAGGGAAGCAGTGCGGTATCAAAATAAATATGTAGTGTGCAGAAGGGTAAAACAGCAATAGTGGGACGTAGGGAGAGATGGTCAGGGTGCTGAGAGTGCTAAAAGGGGGTGTTAAAGGGTGGGGGGCAGGTTGTCCTGCTGGAACATGGCCCAAAATTACAGCCCAAAAAGAACCAACCCTTTACTGGACCCAGAGGGGAACATATTTTTGGGAGTTAAGCCTCCTCTTCAGGAGACCTTCATAAATTCTAGTCTCCTACCTACTCAGAACACCATGTTTTAAGAGCATATTAGCTCCTTTTACACTGAACTTAAAGGACATGAAATGACATGAAAACAAAATAAAAAAATTTCAAAAGTTCAGTCAGCGAGGTGACTGCTGACTAAAATGTCTAAAATTAGGAAATGACTCTTAGTTTTAGAGACCCTTTACGACATTACCTGTAATCTCCTTTAAACACTGATTAATTCTGGTGTATTTTAAATATTCATAACAGCCACGACATCTCCATACTCATGGTGGGGGAGAGAGACGTAATGTCATTCCACACTGTGGCCTGACGGCTGCTCTGACACTTGACGATAAAGTGATGCGACGTTTTTATGCCGCTTTTAATGAAGATGTTGGGATTAAATAAAGAAAAGCATATTCTCATCACGGTAGCACACAGACGATGATTACAGTTACAGCCGTAGCTTTGGCTTGACTTCATTGGTGACAATAACAATTTGGCATGCATGTGTGGCACAGGCTGTGTCAGCATTTAAATGCTGATTATAATGGACAGGGCAGTGGTATAAAAAGCTATGCTAAATAAGGCATGATGGCCGATGGGTGTTGGGGACCGAGAGACGTCAAAGTCGACAGAGCCTGGGATCCTGGACGCCCAGCCTGGTGCCGGACTTCAGGTGAGGAGTCAGCCACGGGCTGCTGCTATGATCCACAGGCCGCTAGCAGTGGGGGCCGGGGGTGTCGCTCAACAGGAAGGCTGTCGATTTACTGCCCAGTTACCAGACACTGGTAGGAACCTTCAGGCAAAGGCTCCCTAGCAGTGCATGAAGGATATACCTGCAAGCCACCTCCCATCTCCATTTATCCCATGGGTGTTTCTCAATATGACCGTACTTGAGTTCTCATGTACCTGTTTTGCGTCATCTTCCATTGCTGAAATATAGTTCCAATACTCAAGAAGAGAAATATGGAGGACAGCAAAAATCCCTTGATGACGTTCTTGCCTTTTATTCCAAATATCAAGGATACATTGGTTGCATCTTCATGGAAGGCAAGTTAGCAAGACCAGTCTTGCCAAGACCAGAAGTGCGATCGTGGCGTTCTTGGTATTTACGTCTACAAGAATGGGCCTGTGCTGGGACACATGTCTAGCTGTGTTTGTCACTATCAACAGGAGGATTGGCCAGTCTTCACTGCCGGTGGTACATTGTCTTTCTGGCCACCGGGTCCACAGACTGAATATGAGGCCCGTTTGAGCTGAAGAGGACTTGGTGAAGCCGTCGAGATCGCCATCACCTTTCACATGACCCTTAAAATGAAGAATAATTCACATCTGCTGGGGGAATGATTTTCTTTTTGATTTTCATCACTAGACATATTAATATCGAGAGACAGCTGTATCTTTTCATGTGACCACAATGAGCAGCCACCTTGTGTGTGAAGGTGGGGAAGCGAGGGGGGAGGTAAACGCACAAGGCTGAAAACATGGTGATCAAACGTGGCTCCGGTGGCTGACTGAGCTGGAGCCCTTGGGGGCTCACAGAGAACAGGCAGTCAGACAAGCAGGCCTTGGCGGGGGGGGTCTTCCCGCTCCTGGGTGAGAGCGAATGGCAGCCTGTCTGCCTCTCTGCACGCATTCTCCCCCGCCTTTGACGGGTAAATGCTGCAGCCTGTATCTCTGCCTCCCCAGGGACACTGTCTCTTTTCCTGTGATCTCTTGATAAACCCCCTTGGGTTGTTATTCCAGTTTACTCCCACCTGCTAAATCTTACAGTGAGGAAAGAAGATTATAAATCTAGTCATCTTGATATAACAAAGAGGAGCAGAAAATCAATCTTTGATCTGGTGGGAGGGGTGGAATCCGGGAGGGGGTGTTGCTAAAGATGGAGGGTTTGTCATAACTCTTTGCATTTTTTTATGCACTTTTTTTCCAGATTTTCCTTGGGGGGTGTGAACAGTAGCCACTGGTGCTGTGCTAGTTGTAGATTAAAACTTAGAAGGCAGAACTTCATCTGCCACCCCTGCCAAGGCAGTAGTTGCTAGGTGGCGGTTGCTAGGCTATGGTCACTAGGTGGCGCTTGCTAAGCGGTGCTCGCTAGGCGGCGGTTGCAAGGTGGTGATCGTTAGGCAGCGGTCGCTAGGCAGTGCTTGCTAGACAGAGGTCATTAGGCAATGTTTGCTAGGCGACCGTTGCTAGGCAGTGTTGGCTAAACAGAGTGCTCACTATGTGATGGTTGATAGATGGTGCTTGCTAGGCGGCGGCCACTAGAGGGTGCTCACAAGGTGATCGCTAGACAGTGCTCACTGGGCAGTGGTCTCTAGGTAGTGCTCACTAGGTTGAGGTTGCGAGGCGGTGCTCACTAGGTGGCGGTCACTGTTTGGTGCACGCTAGGTGGTGGTCACTAGGTGGTACACGCTATGTGGTGGTCACTAGGCAGTGCTCAAAAGGTGCTGCTAGCTAAATGGTGCTCCCTAGGTGGCAGTCACTAGGTGGCAGTCACTAGGTGGCGGTCACTAGGTGGCGGTCACTAGGTGGCGGTCACTAGGTGGCGTTCTCTGGGTGATGCTCGCTAGGAAGCATTTGCTAGGTGGCATCACAGCCAACAGAGGAAAGGCCTTGCCTCTGTGAAGCAGTATTTATTGGTGCTAGGTAAAATATTATGCGTGCGTAAAAGTGAACATGACCTTAATTGAGAAATCAATATTCAATTTGCCTGTGATGTGTTTGCATTTGTCCACCCTTCTGGATTCAGCGGCGCCCTCCCGTGCATGTAATTCAGAAAGAGCTCCAGTGTCATCACGGTTAAGAGGGATGATGGAAAGCAAGCCCCACCTCCTTTATACAACAGGGAGGGGGGCGGACAAGCCCCGCCTCCTTTATACAACAAGGAGGGGGGCGGACAAGCCCCACCTCCTTTATACAACAGGGATGAGGGCGGATAAGCCCCGCCTCCTTCATGCAACAGGGATGGGGGCAGGCAAGCCCCACCTCCTTTATACAACAGGAATGGGGGCAGACAAGCTTCCTTTATACAACAACACCATTCCTGCTTGTAACTTGTCAATCAGTTACGTTTTTGGTCATTTTAATTGCTTTGAGGAATCATAACAAGAAGGAGTGTAAAAGGAATTGTTATATTTATCAGCATTATGGAAGGTAAGCATAAATGCTCCTTAAATTGAGCACAGCTTCAGCTGAAGTGATCAATAACAGAACATCAATGAACAAGAAAGAACACCTGCATACCTCAATAGAAAACAATGTAAAAAAAAACCTATGAAGGGACATGGCTTTAAAACAGTGATTCCAGCAAACACCAAAAAGAGTTACCCTGTACCCCACACAGGAACAGCATAGGCAGTAGGTGATAAGGTCAGTCTTAGCACTACCTTTCTACTGATGCTACCCTAGACATGGACTAAGGCTTTGGACAACAGCTGTTTTGATGAGAATGAAGAAAGCATTTTTTACACAAAGAGTGATTAGGATTTGAAGCAAGCCATCTGGAACATCTTGAGTTTCGGAGTGGTAATGCAGGGTACCATTATTCTTCATGACTTTAATGAAGAACTGTGACAAATCAAAACTAGATAAAATGCAGTCAAAGCTTACTGGTTCAGTTGTTAACGACCCAAATTTCAGAGCTGGGCCAAGGGTCTGGGTTCCTGACCAAGATTCAGTTTCAATGTGAAATAGTCATTACACAAAATACAACTTCAAAAATCATGAGGAACTTTGGGTTTCCATATGACCAGCCCATCTGAATAGTACAGAGATACTTCCTAGACCTAACTATATTACCCATATCTCAAAAATGGGATACAAACATGCTGAAAAATAATACTCTGTGTGATTTTGAATTCAGATGATCATCTTGAATTTTTATTGGGGAGCTTTTTAAGAGGGCATAAAGTGTGTTATTAGAATTGTATAATCCTTGATGTTCTTTAAAACAGAGGTTTAGACATGTATCTTGAGACTGAAAGAATTTAATTTTCGGCAAGCCGTCATGCTACACCCCCTACCTTTACTACGGTGACCATGCCATCGTTGGTCACAGGGTCCGTGCGTATGGTGAAGTGTCCAGAGGGATCTCCGCTGACGATCCTGTAGACGGCGTTCCAGTTGGGTGTGTGTGGCTGGTCCCTGTCAATCACTGTCAGGTTGGCCACCACAATGTTGACTCTGTTCTCTGGCACTTCTCCTGAAAACTAAAGTCATTGAAGAAAAAAAAAAAAAAGAAAAAGTTTTCGGGTTCTGATTCCTGCACCAGCGGGTCATAAGGCTGGACCGCACGTCTCCATGCGGCGAGAGACTAGACACGAGTGTGGACTCGTCTTGAGGTCTCACCTCCTCACCCACCTTCCCAGCAAGCAGAGTAGTGCCTCGCAATAGCACCTACCACACATATCTCATTATCTGAACAGTAAGCTCTGCTCCTCATGCAATCCTAAAACCATTTAGAGTGCACGCCAGTCGCTGTTTACAATAATAGCTTAATTATCTTCCTGGAATGGAATTCAAACCCCTGCAGCAACATGACGGATGTAAGCAGTAAATAAATTAAATATGCAGATTCTGTTTTTGCGTACCACACACGCATTCGATTCTGCAAAAACACAGAAGAAGGCTCCACTTTCCAATATTAAACAGCTGTACAAAGTCGCCGAAATGGTCTTCAGCTGTCTACTCCCTTGCAACACACTTGTTCACCATCCCAAAAAACAAACCAGTAAATTAAAAAATCATACATGTCCATCACAAGGT
Source organism: Cyphomyrus plagiostoma (assembly GCA_019775915.2). Lineage (NCBI taxonomy): Eukaryota > Metazoa > Chordata > Actinopteri > Osteoglossiformes > Mormyridae > Cyphomyrus > Cyphomyrus plagiostoma. Next base: position 7,727,279 of record JABFEA020000110.1, on the reverse strand, counting down.
GACAGATGGTTTACTCCGGCAAATCGGAGTAGGGGGCTTGCTGTCACCTCCCGATAGAGTAGCCCAGCACCTAGACCTACTGAATGACAGGTGGAGCTACAGGGAACAGGTGTGGATAACTGGCTCATGCTCTTGTCTTGGATGTCAGAGAGCATTCCTGCCAAAGACATGGTCTGAAACCCTAAAGCTCCAAGATGGTAAAAGAAAGAAGAAAAAACATTTTTTGTACGAAATGTCAAGTCAGAAAATCACACGCCAGATGCACAGTCGAGCCATTGGAGGTCCTGCTAAAATTATTAATTGGATTTAAAGACAGCAGAGGTAACCCTAACAGAACAGGCACCATGTAAGTGGAGGTAAGCCTGGCTTCAACTTCCAGTGCTTCCAGAGCTGGGTGAGGTCAAGGGTGTACTTTACGTTCTCCTCAGAAAATGGCTCTTTCTAGTAATGTCATGCAGTTAGAGAACGGCAATGATCACGCTCCCTGGATGAGTGCCGGATCCCTGCATCTCAGATTGGAGACAGGGTATGGAGAACGGATGGAGAGATGAGTGTGTGGATTGACAGCCGAGGACGGAAACAGATGTGGATTTTAAGCGGATTCTTGTGATTAAATTCCAGGCATGGCTGTCCGGGGATATGAATCGGGCGGTTTTTCAGTGATACAGATGGACAGATTCTCCCTGAAGATGAGGCATTTCTGTTATATGAGTTACAGTCTCAGCTAAGGGGAGAACCTCATTCTTTTCTCCCTTCCCCCAGTTTATGAAGTACAGAGTAAACTTTTTAAAATGGTCTTGCGTTTTTTTGACAAAATGAGACAAATTCTTCTTATTAAAAACAATCAATGGCAAGAGAACAATGCAGTTTTTCTATAAGGCCTCAGAAAACCTAAGAAGAGCCTAAGAAACATTTTTACTTTTCCATCTATCAAATTATTCTTCTGTTCATTCATATAGCTATCTAGCTATGACAAATGGCTTCAGAAATATGTCACTCTGTCTTCATATGGACTTGTCTATCGATCCATTCGTTCTACATTCTAAAGTATGATATGGGACAGGTGGAACAAATTGTGGTTTTATTACGAACACCCTTAATTCTAAACATATTGTGCTGTGTTTCATTAAGAAATCAAACACATCCTTTGTCTTTTGGAATCTGATCCATATGGGCGATGAAGAGGGACTGAGAACACATTTCATTTTCAGAACACAGAGTAAGCTGCCTTTTAAGGAATTAGAGGGAAAGACAGTCTTTTAATATACATAATGCAGGCCACGTAGGTTCGTCAATAAATTATCCGCTCAAAATAAATATTTGAAAACTCTGAGGTTTCTGCTGATTAATAAGCATAAAATACACCCCTGAATGGAGAAGGTCAGCACATTAATTATGCATTTATATATTACAAATCTCTTCTAATATGCTACTGCTAATGTTAATTAAGTATGTTATATCAGCTGTTTACTTAATGGCAGACATCCAGTTTTCACTGCTTAAACATGTGTCCGGTCTACGAAAGGTGATGTTTCTTTAATGGTGAAATTAGTGCCATTTACAGAATTTCATTTGTTTTTAAACGGTGTTAGCAATTAAAATGTCTGTTATTATATAATGATGTGCTTTTTTATGCATGGACTCGAACACAAGTACTAATACACTTGCTTCCTTAGGGGAATGAATAAAATGGATAATCGGCAAAGTACAGTGGTACCTCGGTTCTCAAACTCACTAGAACTCAAATTTCTTGAAAGTCGAACAAACCAGTTTGACCTAG
>JABFEA020000110.1:7714505-7725399 GCA_019775915.2 Cyphomyrus plagiostoma | reverse complement strand
TGATCAGAACTCAAACTTTTTAGGATTCGATCCGGAGTCCGGAACGGACTAAGTTCAAGAACCGAGGTACCACTGTACTTCTGCAGCTGTACCTTACATAGAAGTCAGTGTAACGCAAGGCTGGGTTTTAGACTGATTAGTGTCATCAGGCCCGCACGTTGTGGTGGCCATCAATATTAGAGCGGCAGTTGGAGAAGGCTTCGTTCCGCGGCCTGTCATCGTCAATCAGGGCTGGCTGGCAGGCAGGCCTACATCTCTCTTAGTCACTTGCTACAAAAAAAAAAATTCAAAACCTCCCCATTAATCGCTGGTGGAAGCTGCCTCCTCCAGTCTGAGGTGCTTTTTTTTTGAGCTGTGGATCGTTTGGTCGCCTCGCTGTCACTTTCTTGGCAGCGGGGGAGACGAGTGGCACCGCGCTTCAACGCCACGCATAACTTTGTCAAAGTGAAACGACCAGTAAAATAACTCACACCGAAGATGGCTTTTTGCGTACAGCTGTTAACACACGCCAAAGGTATTAATCTGACAGAAAGGTCTGGCTAGTGATGCTACCAGTGTCTCAGCTTGGCAGTAAACTATGGTGTAGAAAAGATATAAGTAACACTTTATCTGCTCTATACACCTCTGTTTGCAAACATATCTAACCCATAATATCTTTATGCAATATATTTGTTAAGTGAATGCATGTTCTTTCTTTAAGATAATCTCCATCTTAATTAATACCTCATTTTTGTTAAAAGCGACCCATTGGGTTTCAGTAGGAATGTTGAGGTGAGAATTTGCAGATGTGTTCCCAGCATTGGGTACATGAGTCACTGGTCTAACAGCCAAGATGTGGAGACAGAGCTTACATATTGTGTGTGTCTCATCAGTGCCTATGTTTACTTCTGATCTCTGGGAGGATTCTGTGAGGTGCAGCTGCAGGGGATCGATGCAGCCAGCCCTGCCTTGCCTATGGATTGGGGGATTGACGAGAGCCTTTCCGCAATGCACATTCTGCGTCGATACAATTTCCCAACTCTCCACTGTTTATTTTCTATGTCTGTCCAGGGGAGACAAGCATTATAAGCTGACAGACCGATGGGGAAAATCACCAGAGACCAGCAGAGATCTACGCATTGGCAGCCGTACATTGTTGTCGTTCTACTGAAATTATCGACCTCTCCTGCAGTAGAATTGCGGTCCGGGATGATTTGTGGCTTCTTATGTTGTCTTGCGCCCTGAGATGCATCTTTGTCCTCATAATGAGGCTATTGTTGTTCTTCCTGACCCAATGGAGGTATTTTCAAAGAATCCACAGATTTTGAGGGATTTAGAAGTTTATCATGAAGCACTTTCTTATTTCTCTTTACTGTTCCCAGGAAAGCTTCAAGTATCTGAAGTTCTTTGCTAATATCCAGCACCACCGCTGTAATCTAATTGTTTTAGAGAACACTTCCATATACAAGTATACTTGAAAGTTCCAGTCATGGCTAAATTTTGCATCACATGCTGCCTAGAAAACACAGAATCCTCTGAATAGAACAAGGTGTCCATCCACCGAAGTATAGGTGAGATTTCCACCCAAACATCTCAGCCAGATTGGTATTTTTTTCACATCAAGCACTGGTATCATGATTATTTAAAGGAATCGCAATACAGATGATCTGAAGCGATCCCTCAGACATGCTTGCTGAAAGATTTGCCCACCTACATTCTTGCGATGCCTCCTTTTGATGCTGGTTGTGTTTCCCCATTGTTTTCATCTGATTAGGACACAGCTACCACTGAATCATTAGAAGGACATTTCACATTCTACCTCTGAAACACCCTCACATGTCACAATCACCCCGCACAAGCTGGGATGACACTTCAATGGCTGTCAGTATCTCTGAGATCTTTGGGCATATGCTAATGCCTACATATGTAAGACATAGCTAAGGAAGGCTTATTCTGTACATTCAGAAAATTATAAATGTGCACTGAGAACTGCCCAGCACATAAAAATAATGAATAATGACACAAAATCAGAGAAACACATTATCGTTTTGAATTGCTGAACAGTTTTTCCCACACAAGGCTGTAAGCCTGCAATTTCCAAAACACATCTACAATCATATCCCCAAAGGAAGGAAAGTCATTAAATTTTTACAGTGAAACAGAGATTAACTAGTAATACTGTTAAGTTAAAAACCTAAATAGGTCAAACTGACGCCAAGCATAACAGGAGAATTAAAGCTCTCCAATATGTCATTCTGATGAACTGATATGTTAAAAAATGGTGAGTAAAACACAATAGAACTGTAACTGCAGTTTCTTTTTTTAACCCAATGAGCATAACAGACATCAGAGCTTTGAGCGACGCAGTCGCTTGCTGCGGCCCGTGACTGGTTTTGCTTGTTAGCATGAATTAGCATGAACAATCTCCCAGTGCTAACCCTGCCTGTCAGTACCTGGGGTTACTGTTGTGGAAGCTGCTCTGGCAATTTGCTATCACCTGGCTAATTGCCTTATCATATAATATTGCACATCCTGCACTGTAAAGGTGAAAGAAAAATGTTTTGTAAAGGTTTACATATCTGACAGAACGGCATAACGTTTTGTTCTTTGATGTGAAACAGTTCAGCCAGAACTAAAGGCTAAGCACCATCCTGGAATGAAAAACACAGTTTAAGCAGCACTGAGTGGAACTTATGAGGAATGCAGGTGAATGTAAAAGTAGCAAAAAGGAAACAGTGGCATGCTAATTATTGGGGGGGGGGGACGACATATATCAGTACCCAGGTTCTCTCCCAGGGTTCCTTCACAGGGTTCTCCCCTATGTATTGTCTCCTTCTAAACCCCATGTCACTAACAGATTCAAGAATATCTTTGAAGAAGTGGACTAAGTTAGCACCTGCTACATCTCTTTCTATATTTTGTGGTAGGCCTGTTTTTTGCATATATACACAGCTTGATAAATCCCTCCCTGAATGAGTCCTAGTTCTTAAAAAGAATGTTAAGTGAATGACTGATTGATAACACATCTAAAATCCCCACGTCTCCACAGCATGTGGGCTGTGTGTTGGTAAGATGCTATGAAAAAAAGGAAGAGGCACTGCAAGGCTTGTTGAATTATTCAGTGATTGTGTCACAAAGAAATCGACATAATTTTATATTGGAAGAATAATTTTTGTTTAGGTTTATTGCACACAAATAGATTTACATAATGATCTTGGTTATCAAATGATCGTCTTTTTTGTGCTTTGCACCAAACAACATGATTTATTAATAGGCCATGCAAGGAATGCATTACTCATCATGTTTACACGAAGCACTTTCCACAAAGGGGGCCCGCTGTACTATTATTAGTGATTATTACCCAGCCGCGGGGCATGTGCACTTCGTGTTTAGGTTTCTGAAGTCATCTAAATGTGCCTTTGTCCCGTGAGTCCAGTGCAGTCACTCAGCTCTACTTGGACAAAACTTAAATTCTGAAGTGAAACAAAACTAACAGGACGAAAGAATTTTGATTCTATCTCAAGTAATTCAGGGCATCTAGGATATGAATAAATACAGTGTTAAATAATGTTTGCTTTTCCTACCATTATGGAGTACAACGTCCCGCAGAGTGCCGACTGGGATTGTGCGCAGGGTGTGTAATAAGGCGTAATTCGGTCGTGACTGGGCTTGTCAATCCCGTGGAAGTCACAATTCAGCAGGTCGGCAAAGGGAGGGTCCTAGCAGGATCTGCTGAGCTTGGGCGCGTTATTGATGAGTGGGGTCTTATCTTCTTGGTTTATTGATTGATGGGTGACAGGGGGGGATCCCTCATAGCCAGTTATAACATTGGGGGGGTGGATTACTGTGGCAGGATGTGGCGATTGAGTGTGTGGCCTTGACACATGTCCAGGCCCGATGAAATGGGAGGCCGGCGTCAGTGAGCACATCCATCTACACGATGGCTGCAGTTGGGACTGGCTCTGCCGGAGGTATCGCAGGGGTTGTTTGGGCCTCAGCAAACGCGCGGCAAATTGACACGCCATGGCGGGGGAAGAGTGGGGAAAAAATTACCTTTGACAAAACGCTCCTTTTCTAATTTGTCTCCTGCTCCCCTCATCTCATCCCCCTCTGACAGCAATTAGTCTGGACTGCCTGACATAATTCATTGTTATGGAGTGGCTAACAGCATAATGGTGCCCCAGTGAGGTGTGAAGGATGGGGGCATTGGGGTGTACGTGTCTGCCCCCTGGTGGATGCAAGTAGTTCTCAATCTCAGCAGCACTTTCCTTTCCCAATAGCTACCTAAACACAATGCATGAATATTCACAGCTCTCCCGTCCGCGCCGTCCTCCCTCACCTGCGCTTGTTGCTCGCTCGCTTGAAGCTACGCTAGTTCTAGAGCGTCGTGACTTTTTCTCTAATTTTTATAGTTTGGGAAAGGTATCATCCCCATTGACTGCCTAATCCATTAAACATCGAGCGTAATCCCTAATTATTCCTATTGGTTTCATTTGAAATCTTATCATCGGCTCTATGCACATTCCCGGTGGAAGAATCTCACCGCCAAAATGTACTGCTGAATGCACATTACCATGACGCCATAACGGATCTAAGTGCAATTAGGCATGGTAGGAACCGGCGAACCACATACTGGCTAAAAACACGCATTCATTTGTGGGCAAGACTATCAAGCAGAGAGGAAAATACTTCTTTATTTTCTATCTGGTTACACTATTTTGAGTCCTGTTTTCTGCCTTCTGAGAAAAAACAATGGGAAAACTTAATATTTGACAGATCAGTCATACGCACCTGCCGATGGTGTGTGGGTGTGTGTGTGGGGGGGGGGTGCTGGTAATGAACTCTCCCTGGCCAGCAGGATAGGAGTGTCCTTCACAGCAACATCTAGATCTGCTTCTTAGCCAGAGGCCTCGGCAGTCAGAGGAAGGCATGTCCCTGAGCCTGAACAGGCTTCAGCCGGACCACCTTCCCGTTCGCACAGCTCCACTGTGTCTCAGCACGTCCGAACAGAGGAACGCAAAGGGGACAAGCGGAAAAAAAGCGCTCGCTTATTTTGGTGTTTCAAAAATAGGATTTTTAAGGGCATACCTGCAAAAAGAGGTTTTTGCTGTTGGGTAGGTCATGGCAGAAAGGAAAAGAGGAATTGCTACTCATGTAAATAACTGCTTTATATCCTGTAGCCGTAAGGGCAACAGTGTTGCATCAGCAAGTGCCACGTCAGCGCTCTTTCTGAGCTGGGGCTCCCTGGCCTCCCAGCATATATGGGAAGGCAAGCAGATCATACGTGAGGATTCCGATGCACGGGGCCCAACGCCCAGCATTGGAGCCATTTAGCGGAACTTTATGGCCTTCAGATGGGAAAGGTCTATGAATTTTCATTGTGTCTTTGTGGGGCTTGAGTCAGCAGTCCTGGCTGATGGCGGAAGCCTCCGGTGGGATCCTCAGCCAGCCCCTCGGTGAGTCCCAGGGTTTGGGTGGTGGGTCGGCGGGGGGGACCTGCTGATGAGCACTAATGTGCACCTGGAGGCAGCTCCAAATTCATCATCATGAAGCTATAATGCCCCCCCTGGGTTTGGGGGGGTGCTGGCACTGGCACACGGCTGCTGCCGGCAGAGCCCCCGCACTAAGCACCTTATCTCCCCTTCACGCTTGAGCCTCTGTCTGCAGAAGAGCCCAGGCGGCTGTGGAATGGAGAAAGGAGGAGGCAGAAGGAGAACTGCTGGGCTGGAGGAGAGGATGAGTGCTGAAACGGGACGAGAGGAGAAAGCAGCCTCACTGCGGAATTGCTGCTGCCAAGCCGAAATTGGATGGATGGCGATGTACGAAAAATGTGCACATTTCAGGCAAATTTATGAAGACAAAATCCACCCCGTGTGATTTTTATGGATGGCTTGCCCTGGAGCAGCAGGACTGCGCAGACGCCCCTAAAACAGCACAGATGCCCTGGTGGAGAGCCAGCTCCTCGGGGAGCGGGCGAGGTGAACAGCTCAGGCCTCTCGCTTCTCCAGCCTGTCAGCCGCACTCCAACAACCCACCGGTACTGAGACCTCCAGCCTATGTAAGCCCAGTCCTCCAGAGCCAGTGCCGGCATTAATAGAGAGGGGGGCCTATCCCTGAGATGCCAGGAGGGGGTCCATCCGGCCAACAGGGATGCCCAGGGTTAATGGCAGCAGTGGGGGGGGGGCTCCTTCGCCCCAGGGACCTGGCCTACTTAGCTCCGATGTTGAGAGCCTCTATCTGGGGAACGTGATGCACCAATTAGCAGCCTTTCCTTTGTTTTTTTTTCATGGGAGGTCGTCTACACAATTAGCACGAACAGAAATGCACGTGCCGTCCCTCCCCCATCCCTCGCCTGTGCTCTCAGATTGATTAGCTCAGTTAGCGTCCGGAGCTGGGGGGGGTTTATAACCCAATTCTTCTTCCTGCGCCTGGATACAAAATGTAAACTAGATACATTAGCACAACAGGACTAATTTTACACTTTATTCACTTTTTTCCGCACCTCTACACTCCTCTACAGGATGTGGAAAGTAAGCAGTCAGGCAGGGGATGTATGATTCTGGGCCGTCTGATGCACTGGAGACGCGATAGGAGGTCCCAGTATGCAGTCAGCCACTCCATAGAAATGAAGGCTGTGTCCGTCTCTTAGTCCAGCTTGTCTCTTGCAATACTGCCACACATCAGTACAGCAGGGTCGACCAATGCAATGTCCCCCAAGGTCAGAAAGGAGCCGAAACGGCAGCAGATTCCTGAAGGTCCAGTGTGACTCTTGATACCAGCCTCAGGTACATCACTGTGCGGCCCAGGAATAGATCTAAACCTTAGTTCAGGTGTGAGTCTCAGCATCAGGCTGTGTGGTTTAATCCCCAGTGTGTCTGTATATGTGGATGCTAGGTGTTAATCCCCAGTGTGGTTCTGTATTTGAATGCCGGTCTTAATCCCTAGAGTGGCTGTGTATGTGGATTCTGGTCTTAATCCCCAGTGCGACACTGTGTGTGAATCCTGGTATTAATCCCCAGGGTGATTCTACATGTGAATCCTGGTATTAATCCCCAGGGTGATTCTGCATGTGAATCCTGGTCTTAATCCTCAGTGTGACTCTATATGTGAATCCTGGTTTTAATTCCCAGTGTGTTTCTGCATGTGAATCCTGGTAATAATCCCCAGTGTCACTCTGCATGTGAATCCTGGTATTAACCCCCAGTGTGCTTCTATATGTGAATCCTGGTATTAATCCCCAGTTTCACTCTACATGTAAATACTGGTATTAACCCCCCAGTGTGATACTGCATGTGAATCCTGGTATTAACCCCCAGTGTGATTCTGCATGTGAATCCTGGTCTTAATCCTCAATGTCACTCTGCATGTGAATACTGGGATTAATACCAGGATCCACTTACAGAATCACACTGGGAGTTGATAATCCTTCATCCTGGTATTCTTAATCCTGGTCTTAATCCCCAGTGTGATGCTGTGTGCGAACCCTGGTATTAATTCAAAGTGTGATTCTGCATGTGAATCTTAGTCTTAACCTCCAGTGTCACTCTGCATGTGAATCCTGGTATTAATCCCCAGTGTGATTCTGTGTGTGAATCCTGGTCTTAACCCTCAATGTGACTCTGCATGTGTATCCTGGTATTAACCCCCGTTGTGATTCTATATGTGAATCCTGGTATTAATCCCCAGTGTGATTCTGTGTGTGAATCCTGGTCTTAACCCTCAATGTGACTCTGCATGTGTATCCTGGTATTAACCCCCGTTGTGATTCTATATGTGAATCCTGGTATTAATCCCCAGTGTGATTCTGTATGTGAATCTTCAGTGGGCTAAGCCTATGTGCCTGTAATCATGAGGTCGCAGGTTCAAACCCAGTCTCGGCATGTCTGCGGGTCCTTGAGCAAGGCCCTTAACCCCCAGCTCCCTGGGCGCCCCAACAGGTGGCTGCCCTTCGCGGACAACTTACTCCACAAAAGAGCAAGTTGAGGGAGGCATAAAAAAGATCATTTCCCCACAGGGATCAATAAAGTACCAATTATTATCCTGGTATTAATCCACAGTGTGATGCTGTGTGTGAATCCTGGTCTTAACCCTCAGTGTGACTCAGCATGTCAACCCTGGTATTAACCCCCGGTGTGATTCTAGATGTGAATCCTGATATTAATCCCGAGTGTCACTCTGCATTTGAATCCTGGTATTAACACCCAGTGTGATTATGTATGTGAATCCTGGATTTAATCCTCAGTGTGACTCTACATGTGAATCCTGGTTTTTAATTCCCAATGTGATTCTGTATGTGAATCTTGGTATTAATCCCCAGTGTGATTCTGCATGTGAATCCTGGTCTTAACCTTCAGTGTGACTCTGCATGTGAATCCTGGTATTAACCCCCCAGTGTCACTCTGCATGTGAATCCTGGTATCAACCCCCAGGGTGATTCTACTTGTGCATCCTAGTATTAACCTTCAGTGTGATTCTGTATGTGAATCCTGATATTAATCCCCAGTGTCACTCTGCATGTGAATCTTGGTATTAACCCACAGTGTGATTCTGTGTGTGAATCCTGGTATTAATCCCCAGTGTGATTCTGCATGTGAATCCTGGTCTTAATCCTCAGTGTGACTCTATATGTGAATCCTGCTATTAATCCCCAGTGTGATTCTGTAAATGTATCCTGGTATTAATCCCCAGTGTGATTCTGTGTGTGAAACCTGGTATTAATCCCCAGTGTGATTCTAGATGTGAATCCTGGTATTAACCCCCAGTGTGATTCTAGATGTGAATCCTCGTATTAATCCCCAGTGTCACTCTGCATGTGAATCCTGGTATTAACCCCCAGTGTGATTCTAGATGTGAATCCTGGTATTAATCCCCAGTGTCACTCTGCATGTGAATCCTGGTATTAACCCCCAGTGTGATTCTGTATGTGAATCCTGGTATTAATCCACAGTGTTATTCTGTGTGTGAATCCTGGTATTAATCCCCAGTGTGATTCTACCTGTGAATCCAGGTATTAATCCCCAGTGTGATTCTGTGTGTGAATCCTGGTCTTAACCCTCAGTGTGACTCTGCATGTGAATCCTGGTATTAACCCCCGTTGTGATTCTATATGTGAATCCTGGTATTAATCCCCAGTGTGATTCTGTGTGTGAAACCTGGTATTAATCCCCAGTGTGATTCTGCATGTGAATCCTGGTATTAATCCCCAGTGTGATTCTGTATGTGAATCGTGGTTTCAATTGCCAGCATGGGTAAGTATCTGAATCCTGGTCTTAATCCCCAGGATAAATCTGTATGTGAAACATTGTCTTAATCTCCAGCATGAGTCAGTATGTGAATCCTTATGTCAATTCCCAGAGTGACTCTGTATATGAATCATCTTGTTAATCCTCGTCATAAATCTGTAAATGAATCCTAGTCTTAATCCCCAGTGTGATTCTGCATGTGAATCCTAGTATTAATCCTCAGTGTGACTCTATATGTGAATCCTGGTGTTAATCTTCAGCACCCGTCTGTATGTGAATCTGTATGTGAATCTTAATCCCCAGTGTGACTCTGCATGTGAATCACCAGTGTGAATCTCAGTGTGAGAGCTGTTTGTACACCCTGGGGAGAGTATATATGTGAGTACCTGTTTTAATGAGTCTAAGTATGAGTCCCAGTATTAGTTCCATCCTGGTGAGCCAGAATGTAAGTCTAAACTACACAAGCCCGACAGATCCAGTTTGCTCATATATTATTAATAGCAAGAACTCCTGAGCGAATGTACAAGCAATAATTACAGTACAGGTCAAAAATCTGGGTACACCTACTGAAAATCAAGGAAATTAAACAAGATAATGACCATAAGCTCACCTCAAGGTTATGTAGTAAATACTATCTTGTGAACAAGGAAAGAGATGGATGGAGAAGCATTCCAGGTGATTACATCCGGAAGCTAAGAACCTGCAGTGCTTTCACCGAAGCAATCTGGAGATATTTTAAAGTGTCTGAAAATGTTTTAAAATGAGATGTTGGACACTTTGGGTTGTTGCAATATTTGGCATGTATTACTTCATTGCCTAAAGACCTTTTTATTGTAAGGTGGATAAAGTAGAGTGAAATGCAGGAAAAGCTAATGTACCTATGCTTTTGACTGGTACGATATTTGAAGTCATTCTGCATGTGAATCCTGGTATTAACCCCTTATTAACTTATTAATATATCATTACCTATAATGGAGAAGCAGAGTTATTATTATATGGAAGCATGATTCTATTTGCAGAGCAATGAAACCATCTTAGGGAGATGGTTCCTTTGTCTCTCTGTGTCTTTCAGCATGTTTACAGTAAAATGCTTCTACATCTGAAGGACTAGCTGCAGGTCTTATGGAGAATGGCATCCCTGACCAGCTGGTCTGCTGCCGCATCCCCATCCGCTCCTTTGCCCTGGAGTCCCCTCACTCTCGGCAGGCCTTAGGGACACCCTGTGACACCTGTGAAATGATTCTCAGCAGCCGTGCTCTATTGCTAAAGCCGTTCTCTTAAATAAAGACTTATTGATTTTTTCACTCCTCACCCTTAGTCCTGTTTGGTCAGCACTGTCCCTATTCTCCACCATTTCCGCTACGGTCCTTCACTGACATCTAACCCCAGTGCCGTAATTCTCCTCCCTGATGGCTGTCCAACTACTTCCCCAGCCTTACATCTTTTCCTCCACCCTACTCTCTGTACTCTCAAAGCTGCTCCTGCCTGAGCACGGTGTAGAGCTGGCCTCACTCGCTGGGCACTGCTTGCCCGTCTCATTTAATCCTCTGGGATAACAAATTACCCTCTGAGTTTCCTCATTCCTTGCTATCAACAGGATGCTGCTGCTTCCTGTGCACTCCTGCTTCCCCGGAATAGGTGTCATTTACTCTCCTAGGGAACATCAGCGTTGG
>JABFEA020000110.1:7676925-7714405 GCA_019775915.2 Cyphomyrus plagiostoma | reverse complement strand
CCCCCCCCCCCCCCCCCCCCCCCCCCCCCCCCCCCCCCCCCCCCCCCCCCCCCCCCCCCCCCCCCCCCCCCCATTAACCACCCAGAAGGACAGACCCAGCTAAAGGGCACTCAGCACCAAGACATTTCATTTCTAGTGAATAAAGGGGAACAGAATAAAACAAGAACAGCAATCACGCTAAATAACCTGCGGCTACATTTGTAGTAATGCTTTTCTTCCTCTCTTTCTCTATTTTGCTTTAAAAACCTTGTGCCACAAAGTTTCGTTTATTGCTATCATTATGGCCGTGGTTACGGTGATGGTGACTGCCGGCTGTTGATGTTCCCCCCTCTCCTGCGTAAAAGACGCATGTCTCCTGAAATCTCTGCCAGCCGTTATCGTGCCCAGCACTCGTCTTGCTGTGATGGTACCTGCTGGGTCCGAAATAGAGCACAGTGAAGTCAGTGGATGAAAAAAATATATATATTAGAGTCTCTGCCCCCGTTGCCCGTGAGACGGTATCATCGGCAAATACGCTCTGATTGGCCGCTACCAGCCTTTTGCCACTGGCTATTGGAGACACATGTCCGAGCGCCCGGTGAATGGCGGGGGCCCCTCCGTGTGCTAGACGGAGGTCTCCCGCTCTCTGCCACCTCGGCCCTGTCAATGACAGATTGCAGAGTCGTCCGAGGTACCATGTGAGTCATCTATAAGCCTCGCTTTTGAACCCAGAGAGAGGGAGAAAAACAACGTTGTCAAAAAGGGATTAGGAGAAAAATAAGCACCATTTTTTTTTTTTAACAGGCCTATAAACAAGCCTCAAGCAACTGGGATCCTTGGGGAAATTGCAATATTTTACACTCCAACACTCCACCAAGACAGATGGTATTAGGTGTCCTCCCGGGAAATATAACAGCATTTTCCATTGTTACTGTCACTGTTTTTCACTCTCAGATGACTCTTGAGCCTTTGTTTTGGTTCACCTACCCAACCTGAGTCAACAGCCGCTGCTCCCTCGCTGGCCTCCCCTGCATCCAGCACCCACCGCCTGTCACCTCCACCAGGCCCATCAATACGACTAACGCACCAGCCCCAGCTCACCGTTCTGGCCGTCAGCTCCGGCGGGTTGTCATTGACGTCCGTCACGGAGATGATGGCGGTGGCGGTGTTGGACAGCCCGAAGTTCAAGTTGCCCTCCATGTCGGTGGCCTGGATGATGATAGTGTACTGGGAGACTTTCTGCAGGGGAGAATACAATTCCCATTCAACATAAATCCACACTTTAAGAGCTTCAGGGGCCATGCTCGCTCTGTGCAGATGAGCGAACGAAAGCAATGGAGACTAAGTCACGTGCTACATTAGAGAGAACAATGCAGGCTTGGGAGGGTGGAGCTACTGAAAGGGGCAGGGCTCAGCTGGAATGACCCCCGAAATTGCCCTGTCATGCAATGCCGTGCCCTGCGTCAAATGCTGCAGTGCACAGGCATGCATTCCCATTCACATTTTCAGCGCACTACCAATGTCACCCAACAACAAACAGGCATGGTTCACGGAGGGGAGGGGAGTGCCCTCTGCCCCCTCTCCCCACTTCCGACGGCGGTGGGTTCTCAGCAACGCAGGCCCTCCTGTGCCAGGTGCTGGTGTGCCTTCTACTCGAGCCCCCATTCATTACAGTCTAACTGTCCCGGCTGTGAGCTTGTGAGACAGCAGCAGCATCATCAGTCATTTTAATGTAAGCTCTGGCACTTTAAAAAGAAGCACTGTATAGAAAATATTATCGAGGGCGCACGAACATTACTTAGATCCTTAATATAGAAAATGCCCGGAAGTTTTTCATAATTTCTTTTCCCCTCCATGCACAGAAAGCACTGCTTTCTTGACATCTGCCTGGAGTACCATCAGGCCTTTGCAGAAATGACACATCCGGAATGGTTTTCTGCATCATGGGCGTGGCTGGGGGGGTGGCAATCAAAATGACTTACTCGGCTTGGCACTGACGCAAAACAGTGCATCAAATTAAGAGGTCAAGGTTTTAAATCAAATTAACATTGGAAATTTAAAGCAATTACTGCGTGAGTCATATTAGAAATAAAAGCACAGTTCGCCTGCCAGAGAATTAAATCCAAACATAAAGAAGAGAAGGTATGGTAAGCAGAGGCAGCCTGGACTGTCGAGGGGAGACTGTGGAGGATTGTGTGAGAGGGGAAGAGTCTTTGTAAAGACACCTCTCTCACTGGCAGAGTCTGGACAGCACAGGTCTCTAATCTTGGGAAAAGAGAATAAAAACCTTGGTTTCTTCTACGTCTCTGCCTCTCCTTTCATCTCGACTATTGCATAACTCCCAGCTCACAGACGCTTAGGACCCACGGCTCAGGGCCGGGGCACGCTGTCCGTGGTCCTGGACACTCGCTCGGAATAGAACAGTGTTGTCAAGGGTAACCTCTCCTTCTCTTATCTCTGGCCGTTGCTTTTGGGCACGCATAGAGGAAAAAGGGCCTTCTTTCTGGGACCGCATCGTAGCAGCTATTTCTCATTTAATATTTCTGTTAAAGAAAAAAAAGGTTAAAATCTGAGGGCTATAAATGGTTTTTAGGTATATTCTGTCAAAGGTATAGTCTGCCAAAGATACAGTCTGTCAAAAGTATAGTCTGGCAAAGGTATAGTCTGTCAGAGATACAGTCTGCCAAAGGTATAGTCTGTCAGAGATACAGCCTGTCAAAGGTATAGTCTGACAAAGGTACAACTTGAGAAAGGTATAACCCGAGAAAGGCACAGTCACAGTAGAAAGAACTACATAAATATATACAGTATTAAAGGGCAGCAACATACGCCATTGTGTAATGGGATTCCAAATGAGCATTGACTTGTGCCCTGAAGGAGGCCACCTAGTACATGCTTAAACAAAATGCAGAAACCAAATTGTTCCAGTAGAGCATCCTGCCGCGTTGACGAGTTTTCGCTCTGGACGAAAATCGTCAGCTAAGCAGCTTAATGTCAACGGGAGAGCAGCACCTGCTGGAGGATTGATGTACAGCACATGTCCCCGCTGGGCCCTGCCGCCCACGTTCCACCCTGACATCCGTCACTGTCACGTGTCAGTCCACCCAAGCGGCTGCATTTCTGCTACTAGCTCAGGCTGCGCTGAGAGGCTCACAACAGGAAGCTGCTGTTCCCATCAGCGCCTCCACGACAAATGGGAACGATGGAATGGTTTCGTGAAACTTTAGGGCAGGTTCGGTTCTGTGTGATATTAGAGCATGTGTACATCGTGTGTGGGAACTGACCTCAAGCTTATCTGTGAGAATGATACAGTGGACCGAGACTGGGTCGAGGAACATACCTGAATGTATTCAGCATTCCTGAGTAGATGAAGTAACAGGCTGCCTCGTGTGCTGGTGTGTATATGCATGTAAGAAATCACGTGTGTATCCCTTTCTGTTAAACATGTGTGTGTTATCTGAAATTCTGCTCCTAAACCTATGTTCTGTGTTTGTGTGAGAAGAAATGACATGAATGGGTTGGTAAGAAAAAAATTTTTTAAAGCCAGAGTTTGGGAGGGCGGACGATTGCTGTGATTTGGGAGGCTCGCCCATGGGTTCCTGCAGACTGGTCCCGGGTGATTAAAGGCACAGGCACATTTTTCCAGTCAACGGCTTTATAATTCTCCTCTCAGCTGTACCCTGGCTCACTGGGCCCCAAACAACAGGAGGAGTGTAATGAGTTTTATAGATCTCTGCCGCTGATCGCAATTTCCCTTAAATCGGGTCACAGAGAAATAAGCAATCTTTTTCTGCAAGAACAAAAATATGATTTTTCCCACTGCCCCGAGCCACTGGATTTTAATTTATGGAGTAGGAAGGCAGTGTGGAGTTAACAAAGCGGGCGTGATTCACCACCGTGAGGTAAACGGAAGGATTCGACAACCCAATCTCAGTGCTTGTTATGAAAGAGCTTTTTAAAAAGCAATTAAAATACTGAACAATTAAATAGAAGTGTTTAATGATTTTCAGGTTTAACGTTTCAAGTTATACTGAGTGACTAAGGTGCTGAATGTATGTAATGACTGTCAATAATGTGTGTTTATGTCAGAGAGTGTAAGTGTGTGTCTGTATGTCTGTCAGTGTGTGCTCACTGTGTTCATAAGCCCGTCTTAGCATGTGTGAGATGTGAATTCTGCTCAGTCAGTCAGTCACTAACTGCAGTGATTACTCCGCCAATCTCAGACACTGGTAGAGTCTCTGCTCTCACATCGATACACACATGCTCCATCAACTAGAAATCCACACATAGCTCCACTGTAAACATGCACTCACACACCTACACAAACAGATGTCTGAGATATCACTGCGTTTCTGTACATCATGCATATGTGGTAATGCTTCCATGGTCCTACTCTTGAGATAACCTTGACTGGCAGGTGACTTCTGTATCTGCATGTACCATTTCTGCATCTCCTCAGCCTACGCCCAGAGCTCCAGGGAGATCTCTTCAGGGGAGACTTTGCTTCCCCAGAATGCACCTTGGCTTCACGTGGCAATCGATTTACTAACTAAGGTCACACCGACCCAGGTGCTGAGCATGTATCGGACCTAAAGCGTAGGGCCCATGGCTGCAGAAACACCCTGAAAGCCTCAGTTAATGAAGAGCAACAGCCACACTTAAGCTGCACTCGCTCTGGCGTGAACCCATCAGGAAAAAGCGAGCTGGAAGATGGACACTCATGAAGCACGAGTGCTATGCTCTCTGCTGATTGTGTACATGAGTAGAGCACATCCATTAGAGTGCAGGAGCAGAAATACAGATGGGCAGAGGACTTGGGGAGCTTGGTAATCAGTTCACAGGTTGTTCTGTCAATCTTCCATGCAAAAGCCATTCTAGTTACACTGTAATATATCTAAATATCTAAACAACACGGATCTATTAGTTCAAATAATTCTGGAATCCTATTTATTTCCACGTCTCAGCACAAATTCCTCTGCTATTTCCTGGCAACTTCTGGGGTGAATCCAAATGGATGTGTGAATGTGACTGAATCCTGTGTTATTTAGTAAAGAGGGAAATGCTCCATTGAATTATTTTTTGAGTCGAAGTCGAGAATGCTCTTCCGGAGCATGTTGACCTCACTAAGCAAACATGCTCAAACAGATGGTGGTGCCAAAGAACAGGCCCTGGACCCTTGAACCACGTCTTAATTGGCGTGCTGGATAAAACCCCAGTGCTGCTGCCTTAATGAGCCTCGTCCCCAGGCTCCCCAATTACATCTGAAGTGTCTTCCTCACCTGCTAATTGTTGCGTAAATATTCCAATTAGGCTCCAGCAACCGATGAGGGGATTAGTACGTGTGAAGCTGATGTACATACGAAACAACACACACACACACACACACGCTTTGTTTTGTTTTTGGAGATGTCCCTCCCCTCTCCCCTGCAGACACACAGCATTTACAACACGCTACCTAATTAGACAAGTTTGCTATTATGTTCACCTCTTGCGTGTCGTGCCTCACCCCGTCAGCATAACGAAGGGGGTGTCTGGACCCATCTAACGCAGGCGGCCGAGAAACGCCTGGGGGGGGGTGATGGGGCTGGGCGGCCTCGTCACCGACGCCTCCAACTAAGCCAGCACTGTGCGACTCTCATATACGGCGAAGGGAAGCCTGGCTTCCGTAAGCTGCACCCTGCTCTACACCCCTTCAGAATACGAGTCTCCAAGCAATGACTACCGGGGATTTTAGAAACCGTACAAATGAAGGTGAACCACATTTCTATAAAACCATATAAAAAATAACGAAAATATAACTGACTTAATTATCTGCACATATGTTATGGTTTATTTTAAGCTTCTAAGAGGAATTTGCAATCAAGCCTTTCAATTCTTAAGGATTATACTGTACATATAAATGCTGACAGAACTGCAGGTAGTGCTCAAGTAATGCGATGATTTTGTCTCTGTATAAGTCCTAGGAGTCTTCTTGAACTGAACAAACTTTATGGTAAAAACTTTCTGCATTCAGAATTCTTCAGCTGCCCGCTAGCGATCCTATGTTCTTGAATAAGTATTAACATTAAAGAATCCTCAAGGCTGACCTTATTACTTGCCCTATTTCAGCTGCCCTTGCTTGACACAAAAGATGGTTGGTGCTTCTAACGGTATCATTAATGTGTGTCTGTATTGTATAAATGAGGAAAGATGAAGCTGGGTTGATGTGTCAGTTTGTGTTGAGTGTGTGTGTTGGTGTCATGAACTGTATGTATTACATTGTGGGGGCTAAATGACTTGTTATTTTGATGTCATGGAGACCATTTTTTCAGTCCCCACAAAGGGACACTCAATTTTATAAAAAAAATGTGAAGGAATAAAAAAAACTAAAAATGTCAAAAGTCTCATATTTTGCTTGGTTCCTTCTGGTTAAGGTTAGGGCTTTGTAGGGGTCAAGGCCCCATAGAAATGAATGGGAAGTCCCCGCAAGATATAACTACAAACCTGTGTGTGTGTGTGTGTGTGTGTGTGTGGGTGTGTGGATTGGGTGGACTTTATTTGCAGCTAGAACACACAAGACAGCCCCTATATTCCAGAAATGCATTCCTAGGACATGTGGTGCAGCTTAATTACATCCCACATACAGTTCCAAGCTGTGTGTCGTCGGGGCAACAGTAGGCTTTTGCGTGGGCTGAGCAGAAGATGAGAACTCCAATCTGAAAGCACCTTGCCCAGGGAAGACACTACAAAGGTCCGCGGCGCCTCTTCTGTGCTGTTAGCGCTAACCCAAGGACCTTTGCCCAATCCTCGCCTATGGCAGTGCAGTGACTGTTCGACTGCCTTTCACTTAACAATGCCTCCTGGGACTCTACACTGAAGGATTCTCCAGCACACAGAGCTGCTCCAGAGTTAAGCCCTAGCGCTATTAACCACACATATGAGCTGTCCAATCTACAAAAGACAGGCATTCCAGGGTCAGACAAGTGGCACACAAAGGTCATACTTACCAATTTACTGTATAAAGTATACATACACACAGATATATAAGTACAATAGTTGCAGAGGTTATGTTAGGATATTCAATGGGCTGGTTATTCTGAATTAGTTTCACTAGCTTACCTTCAAACAAATATTGAGTGTTATGTAATGCTGGGGCATGGAGCAAGGAAGCAGGAACAGAACTCCAAGTGTCAGGCAAATACAGGGTTTAATCAAAGACAGGACATGATCAGAAGACAACTACACCATAAATAACGTCAATGACCGGACTGGGGAAACATGCTCAAACTCAAATACACAGGACTAATTAATAATAACGAGAGACAGCTGGTAACAAGGGGATTCCACATGATGTAGCGATGGGGGCGTGGCATACAGAAGGATTGGATGAGCAGGACATGACAATAAGCACACAAATATCAAATAGAATATTGTGCATTTTGCATGAATCAACACTGTAGCAATGAAAGCAAAGTAGGAAAATCACAATAACTGGGAGTGACTGTATACAAGCTTCTGTAATGGTCACTCTGTGAGAGCTGAAGGAGAGCCACAATAGATATGCACTGAAAAGATGTGTACCAAATGAAAAGTATTCACCTCCTGTGTGATTTTCAGCATTTTGCACATTTTACATGATGGATTTGGTAGCATCTTTTAGTGGGTTAAACAGAGAGAGCCTAAGACAAAAAAATAGTTAACTTCCTCTTTGCTTTATTATAGAGGTAATTTAACAAACTATCTCCTGGTATAATAAGGTTACCCCTCAGCCAACTCCTTGTTATCTCCATTAGTGTCAGGCTTGATTTGGGACAGCATAAGCCTGACTGTGTTTAGCCCTTTCCATTAACTGCACATTATCAGGAGAAGAAATTATTGAAGGTACTTGGGGAAAAACAAAAGTTGTTGATGAAGAAAGGATTTGTAGCTATTCACATTATCCAAAACAAGAAGATTTGGCATAGCTGTTCTAGAAATGACTGCATTGTGGAAATCCCACTATGTCACAGGGCACCCCAGAACCACGTCCACAAATTTCAGGGGCTCTTTTTTTACTAGGTCAGAGTCTGTCACTGTATTATCAGGAAGTCATGAGACAAAATAGGGCATAAGGAATAACCACAACTTACCAAGAAGAACCTCAATATCAAAGCAACCCATAAACTATTTTCTATGGACACTCAATCAAACGACTCAGCCTAGGCAACTTGAGTTTGCGATCTTGCGTAAAGACCTTGTGGCCATTGTACCAGAATTCTCCTGCACGACTGAGACCTAAGAGCCAAAATTACAATTTGATGCCGTGTGACAACTGTTGATAAGCAAAGGGAGCATTTGATTGGAGTCAGTACAGCCAAAGGTAGTGTAAGTATGTCTTGAGTGTAGGAGGGTGGTCACTTTATCACATGGGGGGACTGCAGATTGCTGGAGATCAGACATGCCTTGAGTATGCTATTAGGCATCTCATAATTTAAAGGGGTTAGATATGACAAATTAACTGGTCTTTGTAATGGCCCGTTTCAGAGGATATAGGACACATTTGACATCCTACTTAAAGACTTTAATGATCATGTCACCACTTTCCTGCTCAAAATCAACACCTTAAAGCAGAGTGAAACAGAGACTGCTTTCATGAAATTCACTCATTTACACGTATTGGGAAAATAAAAAAATCATCTTTTTGAAAACCAGCCATTTCTTAGGATTAATTAGAGTTTCAGCACTATTCATTACATAAAGAAAAGAAAGAAAGGTGTAATCAAATTAAGACCTAGTACAGACACTCTCCAGGTAACGATGGGGTTATGTTCTGATCAACCTATCATAAGGCAAAAATATCAAAAAGTGAACTGAATTTTAATACTCTACAGCTAACCTAACAAACATTATAGTCTAGCCTAGTCTACCTTAAACATGCTTAGAACACTTACATTGGCCTACAAGTGGGCAAAATCATTAACACAAGGCCTATTTTATAATAAAGTGTTGAATATCTCATGTAATGAATTGAATAATGTCCTGAAAGTAAAACATAGAATGGAATTGGAATACTCATCGTAAAACCAAAATATCATAACGAGGACCATCATAACCCAGACAGCGTCTGTACTGAAAAAATGACAAACAGCTAAATGTCACAACAACAGACAGGAATGAAGACAATCGAACTTTGTTAAGTAGATGCTGGGCACAGCACATGGTCCCTGACAGAATGGCACACCCAATACCACTGCCACCTCCTGGCCAGGCTCTCTGCATGCTAGTCATACGCCCTTCAGTTACAACAGTGACAAGTGGAACCACTAATGGCTAAGGTAAGGGACTATACTAGACTGAGCAATTAGCAACGATGATCAAGACATAGAGCTAAACCAGAGAACTGCCAGAACCATTCCAATCAGTCCAAGCCACAGAACTAGACTGGAGAACTGAAAGATTAGACAGAGATTAGTGTCAGGAAGCCAGAAAGTCAAAAGCAAGAAACAAAATGGTAAGACTAAATAGGTAGACCCAAAACTCAAGACATCGACCAGGCAGAACTTAAAGACACTGAGTGCCGGTGTGGGTGATTATGCCCTGATACCATCTGAAAGTGGATTTGCCTGTGAGGACCCTCCAGCAGCTACGTGATTAAGAACTGTTTGTGACACCATGTCATAAAAAACAAGCTAAATCTTAGACTCATGAAAATAACCACCTTGCTTTTCATTTTTCAACCCAAAAATTGCTGGGGAAAGACTCACAAATGATCCGTGCTGGTTAGCTGTGTAGCTGTGACTCATCGATCCATTTCATTCCACAGTTCATACCATGTCCACAACTTGATGGAGTTACGGTCAAGTGCAGGCCGTGTCGTCATTTTCAACTTTCCTTCATCTTCATATAGTTTTTACAATATGTTCACAATCAGTGCCTTGCTTGAAGTTTATTCAAAAAAATGTTTAAAAATGTGTTTAAAAATGTCCCACTGGTAAGATATAATGTAAAGACCAGTATGAGCATAGTAAACCTATTGCTGAACTGTTTATGTCTTACACTATGTATTTAGCTTGATCTATAGTGGCACATGAAGGCAGGAAGAATTGCATGCTCTTCCTGTTAGAGTTATGTCTGAAGCACACAGGTTTGTTTTCAGGTGTGATCGTTACCGAGACATGTTTCCTGCTTCTGTTTACAATGATGCAATGGCAGGAACTACTAGCTCCTAGCTAGAGTGCATCATCAAGGCCCCTCTGCCGTGGCTGCCGAATGCGCGTCAGGCGGATACTGACCTTTGCCGGCTGTCATCATTAGTGATCAAAGTCGAGCAAACGCGCCCTCTGAATGCCCGCGGCCGTGCCGTAATTGGAATCATGGATGCGTGCTGGAGAAATGCATTGCCTAAAACAGCCTTGAATCCTGCGATTATTTGTTATTGTTTGACTTGTGTTGTAGGAGGCCTGCAAACTTCATTTACGTTGAGCGATATTACCAACCGGTCTGGGCTCAGTCGTGCCTTAATGCCTATTCTGGGTATAAAGTGGAGTCTCCAGTAAATTGACAACGGAATTATTGTCCGTCTAGTAGATTCTTACCGATCATCTTGGAAATGGAGGAATGTGGACCCACAAGGTGGGAGAGAAATTAAGACAATGCCGTGGATTTTACCCCCTGCCTCCAAAATTCATAATAGTAAAGTATATAACAGTAATACTTGTAATGGGGCGGTGCATTGCATGTGTCGGGAGCACCAGTGAGCCGACTGCACCGCTGCACTTTAAGGTGTTTAACTATCCCTCCCTGACATTTGAGGAGTCCCAGTGTAGCCTCCTGCCAGGAAGACAGAGGCAGCAGAAATGTCAGGATTGTTCATTACTGTACTGAAAGCAGCTTCCCCTCTTAGTGCTCTTACAGAGAGGGTGTGTCCCTTGAGACGCAAACCTACAGGTATACTTCACACACACAGCGGCGGCATCGCTGAAACATCCGCGCATTCATTGAACGCAGTTTCTGTAAGCTAAACTCATGTTTGCTATACTTCTCATTTTCCATCCCCCTCTTCCTGCAGCCAGTGACATCTGACATCAGTGCTGTTTGCTGGGAGACAGTCTGAGGCAGAGGAAGGGCAAAGAGAAGCTCTGTGGTGAGGTTAACCTGGGCATCCTCTGTTCTTATGTCAAACAAACCTCCCCATGGGTTTCTATTGCCCCAAGGATACAAAATTAACACTCATTTACACAAGAGAATTGCATGAAGCTCCAGGTCTTATTCCCTTTGCCTTTACCAAAAGAAGGACTTTGCTAAGTCTTGGGAAAAGGCAATTATTTTTAGGCCTTCAATGACAGTTACACATCCTCCCACATAGTTCCGCTATTTGAGGAACAGCTGGGTGAACCTCAGCAAGACTGCAGGGCTGGAGATGGCTCCTCTTTGCCCAGCTGACAGGTGTGTGGCCTCATATGCAGAATGGAGCTGGAGAGATATATTGCTAATGGTTTTGTCACAACTGACAACTCCAGGGGAATAGAAATGGCATAATTCTGCAACGACCCACGTCACAAGAAATACTGTTGATTGGTGTCAGACAGTGACAGGATGATAATCAAGGTAAACACTGGAAATTCCCGGTTTCTAGGTCAACAGATTAATTCAAAAAATACCTTTGGGAATACATCTCAATCGGAGATGCTGACTTCAGTTTTAGGTTTGTGATCATATCGAAAATGTGAATTAGCACATCAGGAAACGTCCACAAGAAAGACCACCTTCTTCAGTTCTAATATGTCAATGTAACATGAAGTCTGTGAGCATCATATGGACCGTCATGTCAGGCTGGATGGGAAACTCACCTCGCGGTCTAGACCAGCAGCTACAGTGATGATGTCGCCTGTCTCGCTGTTGATGGTGAACATGTTGGGGATGGGGCTGTGGGGAGACTGGGACAGGATGCGGTAGCGCACCATCCCGTTGCCTGTGGTGTCGTCGTCTGCATCGTGGGCTGTAACTTTCATCACATAGGAGCCTGATGAAGAAGAACCACACCAGCTGTAATGCATGCGAGAACTTGCGTGGACACACAAAGACACACAGATCTCCAAGCCATTTTCATAATTATAACAGACCACCTTGAGGTCTGGCGATGACCTTCTGCTGCTTGGTCACATGATGGAACAATTTGCATAAACATGGGGGGAAATTCACAGATCTCAGATGCTGTTTGCAACAATCTTGTCGTGTTATTTCCTATAAATATCAAATATCAAAAATCTTTGACAATAGTACATTTAAACATTTTAACACTTGGCATAACATTCATTAGATTCAGAATACAAAAGCCGCCATTAAAAACGCTATTGGATTATGATCCAATATGACACATTCTCTTGTACTGTAATGCACTGTAATTTGGAATAAGATGTTGCCGACTGACAGATGTGAGTGTTTTTTAAGAATAGATGTAGATCAAACTTGAAGTGAGCCTTTGGTTTGGAGACCTCTCTGACTGACTATATTTATATTTCAATAGTAGCTAGCCATCTTGCTTGCTAAAACACCTTTACACTGCGACAACAATCGCACGTTGTGTTTAATTCTCACAAAGTTAGCACATTGTATTATTAGAGAGGTTTTCTGAGGATGAAATCTTCAATTATAAAAATATGAAATACACCAAGACATAATAGAACTTGAAGTGCAGTAATATTCCACAATATTATGTGACCTCATAACTGTTGACCACAGTAGTTTTGTGAATCACAAAAACATCAGTCAGCAGAAGATAATAAATACATCAGCAGTTGACTGCAGTCTAAACAAATGATCAAAATCTGCTCAAGAATTTTAAATGTATAAATTTCAGTGCTGCTTCATCATCATTCTTCCACGCATTCTTCCTTCTCGACCATCCAAAGTCGTCACACGGTTCCAGGTATCTGGCTGGAGAATGACTGTGGGAGATCCACCTCTCCCCATTTCGGGAAGATGCCACTCTTCATCACTTCTGGATCCGGCCATCTGTAGCAGCTATGGCTCATGTTCCATCAACCTGGACATGTGACTACACTGCCGAATCGCCTGGCCCGTCCAACTGCCCCCTAATTGCATGCGAAAGCGCAGTCATTTCTGTGACGGCTTGTACTGCAGGATAATTGCAACAGCAACTTCCATTTCAAACATCATTAAATTTCAAAGCAAGATTTGTCACTCGCTTTGAAAGAAGGGGAAAAAAAGAAAAAGGAAACAGCACTGGGATCCCATGACCAATGTTGCTGCTTCTTCAGTGCAATAACATAACGAGAGGTGCAACGTGTCAATGTCAATCTGTATCCAACATCTCAACATTCTAGTCATAACAGGCTTAATTGTCTGTTCTTTGTTTGGGCAGGTGAGAAAGACTTGTGCCGTGCCCTTAAAATACTATTTAATTTGAAAAGCTTTATAATTGGCTTTGGACTGAAACATATGGAGCACCAAATTTATACTTTTATTACACACACGGCCTGTGCACAGCCAGTGGATACCCTGTGCACAGCCAGTGGATACCCTGGGATAATTTCCGAGCCTGACGAGGCACTACTGTCCTCCTTGACAGCCTTTGAATCTTCTGCATCATGGGAGAGAGCAAAGGCAGCCATGAATCCCTTATTTTTTTGTTGGGGGGGCAATAAAGAGGTACAAACTGCTCCTGTGCATATAGCAAGATTCACACCTCATATACTTTAGAGTTAATCTGTGAGTGAACCTATAAAAGAGAGTCACGGTCTATAAAACGAGTCCGACTCGAAGCGAAATGATAAGGCCTCGTTCTGGCTGAGCTACGTTTAATTTATGACGCCATTTTCCATTTTGTTTTTTTAATTTGATACTTTATGTCGATACATGCAACAGAACAAGCTCAAAAAAATGTACAGGCAAATAAGCAGAAAGCCACTATTAACAGCACGCGAGGTTCAGAGAGGCTGTAAAGATGGACAGTTCAATGCTCACAAATACCACAGGCAGTAAAATGTTCTACAGGTTTTATTTCTACATTCGGGAGGTTTTACAATGAGGAAGATAAATAGGACTCGAGGGGACCTTCCCCCTCCTGGTGCAGCTGCTCAAAAGGTTCCAGCCACCAGGTGTCAGCAGGCACTACACGTCTGCATCCTCCGCAGAGATGAATCTGGTTGGCTGCCGGTGTCATGAGGTTTCGCGGCTATGTGTCTCACAGTCAAAAAACAAATCGATTTATCAACAAAATCAGCTAGAGAACAGCTCGTTTAGTACACTAAAATGATTGATGAGTCCTTCGTTTCCTGTAAGGAAACTTCTCAAAATAATTAAAACCTCTGGTCATACAGTTGGGGGAAGTATTCTAAATATGGCATCTCTCAGAGACACCCAGGAAAGTCCCCAAGATGGGGAAAATAACATCCACCTGGTGGTATTTTTAAATTCTACCTGCTCGTGAGAAGATAATGGAGAATGTACTCATGCTCACATCTACAACCCAGCTGCCAAGCAACAATGCATTACTGAACAAGTCCTCTGAGTTATCGCGTGCTTTTTGGTCATGTAGGCATGTGGATGTAAACCAGGAAGAGGGACTGCAGTGATCCTTGCCCTAACATTAATCCCAGCCCATGTTGCCTTATTTGCCACAATCCCATACTCCAGCAGCAGTTTAGGATTAGATTACAAGTTTCATCTGGAGCTAAGGATGCTCGTTTTGCTTGGATAAGCCAAGTAGGGGCAAGATCCTTGTGGGTACCGACACGTGTATGAAAGAGAAATGTGGTCAGAGGTTACAGGGACAAAACTGACCTGCATCTATACTGACACTAATTTAAGATCTAGAAATCTATACATATGTTCCCCCTTGTTCTCCAGGACAGTGATTGTATTACATTTTTGTGATGAGGAAGGGATATAAAAGCATAACAAACATGGTCTTTTAAATGATTATCCTGTGTAGATAATTGTGGAAGATACCACCAATACCATAAAAATCAGCTTTTATGAATGGTACACTAATACTAATGGTATACTGGTACATTATGCCAATAGAATAATTACTCAGAATTTAATTTGAATTGAATTCACAGATCAAAATTCCATTAGCATAAATTTCATTAAAGATAAGTACAGAAAGAACTCTCTGCTTCTCTTGAAACTCCTTTCCCCACTTTGAAAACAGGCATTGCATAATGAGAAACTGAAATCAAATTTTAATTATTTTACCTGTTGCTAATTAAGGCCATGAACCAGGGCTTAAATTAGCCAGTGCATTAAATGACACAAAATACATTTCAGTACAAAGTGTATTGCAAGAAAATAATTGAATTGAAGAAGTAAGGCCCAACTAGGGTTAAAGCATTAATCAAAATGTAATCTAAATAAATCCAGCAGTAATAACCCACATTGTAACTGTGAAAGTCTTTCTCGTCCATATGCTTGTAATTAACCTATCAACACTCTGTGTGGAAACAATGTATTGTTCCATATTATTATTCTGTGCCCAGAGCAAATAAATCACAAACTGCTGAAGCATAACAATCAGCAACAGAAAACCGACATAAGGAAAAATTCTTGATGCAATATTTTCATGTTTTACACACATACACACACGCACGCACGCGCACACACACGTATACATACACAGACACACGCACACATACACACACACACACGCACGTACGCACGCGCACACACACGTATACATACACAGACACACGCACACATACACACACACACTTCGGGTTAACATATCTTTATGGGGACCGCTCATTCATTTCTATGGGGAAAATGCTAACGGTAACTA
The DNA here is from genome assembly GCA_019775915.2 of Cyphomyrus plagiostoma. Taxonomy (NCBI): domain Eukaryota; kingdom Metazoa; phylum Chordata; class Actinopteri; order Osteoglossiformes; family Mormyridae; genus Cyphomyrus; species Cyphomyrus plagiostoma. The sequence continues at coordinate 7,698,666 of JABFEA020000110.1, read as the reverse complement.
TGACAATAAGTGGCCAAGGAAGATACAAGAGTTTTTGCATTGTTTAGCTTTTTTTATTGCAGTCACATATTTTTATTAAATTGAGTTACCTTATCATCCAACTGCTGTGTTTGACAATAAAATCAAAGCTTACTAGACTAATACCTTTAAAAACACAAGACGCACAAGAAGGCATAACATTTCTGATGGATCACTGAGCTTATAAGCATTACCCATGACGCAAGGGAGAACTTGAATGGGAGTCAGTTTTTTTGCCAGCATTCTTTGCAGTCGCTTTCATACCAAAATCCACTGCAAACTTACTTTTCCATGAGTCAACAGAAACTGCAGAACACATACAATGTGGGAGGAAACAGTTGCGGGAAAAGCAGATCTGCTCGAAGACTCATCTTCCCATTGAGGGCCTGAACAAGTGTCCAATTAAAGTGTAAACTCCAGCAATGTCCTCCAGTTAGGGTTCTGCGAGGGCCAAAACTAGAACAGGAGGGAGCACAGCCAAAGAGTAGTGAAGAAAACATATATATCGAAGCTCATGCTGGCCCTGCCTTGCCAGACCTAGAGAGGGGTGTGAATAGAGCAGGGTGGGGGCCATTCTGGAATGATCCATTTCAATCCAAATCAGGAAATGGAACTGGAGTTGGGATTGGCAAAAAAAACTACAGGGAACAGAATTGGAGTTGCATTCGAAACTTCACAATGATTTAAATTTCAACCCCAGTTTCCTGATTTGGACTGGAATTGATCAATGCATTCTAGAATTGCCCCAACCCTGATGTGCAGGGTGGCGGCGGCAAGAGAGATAGGATGGGAAACAAAAAATAGATCTCTAAGCTTCTCTCATTTCTTTGACTTCCACAACTCCATGTCTTGTGTAACACCTCCCTGGTTCCAATTTTTTAGTTCAGAGATTTGCTGGAGTACCTTGTGGTGCCAGTATTTTTAAAAACGGCCTCTAGCCCTAGGTAGAGTGGTGGTAATGCTATGCTCTGAGAAGGCTGTAGCTTCCTGAAAGGCCACCCTAAATCATCCTCAGTGGGAAGGTTACAAATGATGCAGCTGCCCTGCCCAAGGCCTACAGTCCAGCCCTGCCATGCATGCTCAGGAAATGATCCTGACACCCACGCATTACAGCCTCTTTAACCCCGTTTCCTACTCATTAAGCCCACTGAATGTGAAGCGTGCAGCAGGTCTTTATTCAGTAGCCATATTCATCAGCTCACCTGCTGGTCCATGGCCAGACCCCAAATTCACACCGCTCTCCATCCACAGCGGACGCCACAATCTGGCAGCTTTTACAGAGCTTTCTGCAATCTCATTTCTGACTCACACGTCTGTGTTTTAGGCATAACGGTCTTCAAAATCACACATTTGAATTGGTTTTTCAGAGACACTCATTGCTGAAGTAGAAATTAATCTTTCACTGATGTTACTCATTCAGTCTGCCAATAAAACACCTGCTTCAAATGCTTTTCACCACCAAAAAGCAAAAAACACCTCTTTGAGACATTGCAACCACCATAATCACCACTGTTGTCTGTTAATAGACACCATGAACCCAAGTGTGGTCTCATGTAGTTGGCAAATTCTCAATACCTGGTTTGGATCCCTCGTCCACTGATCCGTTGTAGACCTGGTTGCGGAACTCTGGCCGGTTGTCGTTCATGTCAATGACGTAGATGTAGAGGTCAATGGGGTTCTCCACCTTGTTGCCATTCATGTCTACTGCATGTGCTCTAAGCTGTGAATGAAGAGTGGTAACATTAGCATATCAGGCAATAGGGTAGAGGGCCAGTGGAGCCAAATTCTGCCATTTTTCCCCCTTCTCACTAGTGCAGACCAGGGGAGCATTTTGTTCTCAAACTGTTCTGCAGTTTTAGACCTACCTCCAATATAAAATCCATCATTCAATGCAATATAGTGAGAGTGATGAATGATACCACAGCCAACATACTCTGGGCCTGTCTCATTGAAAAGTCTGTCGAAGTAGCTAGTCTAAGAATAACAATGTCAAAGGGTTGGGAGCACAACTTGAACACTCCTCCGTGCATAGTTTCTCATGCTCTCTCATCTGTTTGTGAATTTAGAAAACTAAGTATGGTTATTTATCATATTTATGGCATACGTATCCAGTGTCAACAGAACTTCTCAGCTCATACAATTCCTTATGTTTCTGGCTTTCTCTCAGCCATTGGGAGTAACCACCATACAAAAACTGATTAATTTGGTCTTGGAGGGCTATGCTGTATTATACAAAGAGCAGAGCAGAAAGAGAATGAGTTGCAGTTGCATGGCATTCAAACCTCCAGAGCTCCAGAGAACCTTTAGAGTGGTCATCACTGAGACCTGCACATTGTGTTGTTCCACTCCTTTCTCTCCTTTTGTCTCAGCACAAGGGGACACATGACTTGCTTTTCAGTTACTTTCCATTGACTTCCCACAAAAAAACCCTGGCAAATATGCTTTAACACAATGGAATTTCCACATCAAAACCAAACAAAAAACTTATTAAGTTTTCCACCCTGAATTGTTGTAAGAACGTATAACTATATTTCTGGAAAGTGATTGATGATGTGAGTTTTAAATAAGCACCAAACAAGATACATAATAAGATTACATGAAGAGGAATAATCAGTGCATAGATACAAAGGGTCCCGCACCTCAGTAATGGGCCCCAAAGATTTGATTGTGCTCATGGGAGTTTTACTCACGCAAAAATGTTCTCGGGGCAGAAGGAAAAATGACTAGTTCCAATAGATAACCAATCAGATTGTAAAGGAACTAGTGGAGGCGGGACCAAGGCTGACCCCCACCTCCTCTATAATCTGATTGGTTCTCTGTATGAACCACTCATTTTTCCTTCAGCCCTCAGAACATTTTTTTGCAAGTAAAACTCCCACACGCTTTAATTGTTTGGTTTTGGATCAGTCAGACAGAGCATCCAGGCCCGCTGCGGCCTAAGCCGTGCTTAGTGGGATGCACACAGATGAGCTGGGCCATGAAAGGATGACTGCACAAGGGGCCTGGATGGGGAGTCAGGAGCCCTCCCTCTGCAGGTCCACTGGCAGCTAGTGTTGCACCCCTCACTCTGGTCTACCCTCCCCTTTATGTTCTAAATGGGACTCAAACCCTTGAGCCAAAGAAAACTCGACCCCAAACAGAAATCCTGTAGGGACTGTGGCAATATATATGTGTTTTATGCATGTTTAATATAGAAAAAATTTCTGGGTTTGTCAAAAAAGTTAAACAGAAAGAATGAACTGGTTACCAAACGACAACTGCTTACTTCAGTTTTCATTAAACTGGACACAAAAGAGATTAATTACACACTAGTGGGAGCTAATACAACCAGCAATTTGCAAATCAAAACAATTTTTTATGTTATCCACAAAACACCTGAAAAGTACCTGAGAAAATCCAAGCGAGGTGGAGCAATCGTGTAAAATCCCAAAAGACAGTAGCAGAGGAAGCATCCAAACTCACAAAACTGGAGGTGTGAAGCAACATTACACTGAACCATTGTGTAATATCAAGGTCTCTCTTTGACCACTGCTTAGGATGCTAGGAAACACAAACTTGGTGGTATTGATGAGGCAGTGAAGACAATCCTCAACAAAATCCATAAACATGTAAACAAGTGAGCAGGCTCTGGGACAGAAAGAGATATAATGACATGGTATCCATTCCCAGAAAGACGAAGGGTGTCTCACTTTGAGGAAGCATTTTAAAAAAAAAAATACTTTATTAATTCCCATGGGGAAATTGTCTTTACAGTTCCCTGCACTTATGTGGAAGAGGCTTTGAGGAAGCATTGTACATTTTCACATTATGCCTTTCATATCAAACCACTGTCACATAATATCTGATAACTGGATCTCAGCTAAGAATTAAAGGTTATTGATAGAAGCAAGTGTGATCCTTCAACTCAAAGCCTTTAATATATGCTTGGGACCACTGCACATGTTATAGCTCTGGTCATGCCAGGCAGTTCAGGAGCATTTGCGAGGTCACTTTGACAATCTTACAAAAATAATCCCACATGTTTGCCAGAGCTGTAACCTTGCAGAGAAAATAAGGGAATTATTTCAATTCACTTCTTCACAGCTGATGTCTATCCTCCCCATTTTTCCTGCGCAAAAATTGCATCGGTAGGTCTCCCAGAGGTTAATTTGACTTTACTTTCTTCCTGCACATTGTTTGATCTTGCGGTGCACCCAATATCCCTGCGCAGACGACTGCGATGAATGCTCTTGAGTGGTGGCAGAGAAGTTATCACTCCTACTGTTGGATCTAGTAATTCAATGACATTAGAAGTCAAAGATTACTGCAGTGTTTAAAGAAGAGAAAATGTAATTCTGCGTTGGAATTAAAGTTATTATCTCCAAAAGGATGAGATGCCGGTCACCGCTGACTTGGCATATGTCAAGCCAGACATCTGATGAAGATAAATGAACAGCCTGGCAATGTCTGGGGGTGTCTGATTGGGAAGCCTGTTATCTTTCCTCATGGATTCCTAGTCACCGTGGTCATTTCAAAAACAATACAATATACAAGTTTCAAACAAATACTTTAGAATGTGTCACTTTGCACAGGAAGAATGAATACTACAAAACTAACTTGAAGTAAAATTACTATTCTCATGTACATTTCAATGTGTTCAGAGTAACAGAATGTAGGGTAAAACTGAATTCATAAAATAAAGGGTAATTTTGACAAATATCACAATAGCATTTACAAGGATATAACCAGAACATAATGTCTATGAATGAAGTGCCCGGCTTTGTTGAAACCTGATCGAAATTCAAAGCACATTGCGTGTGCCTGGACTCCGGCGTGCTCTCCCACAGCAAACTACGCCAGCTCACTGACTCGTCTCTGCCGCTCGTTTTCACACACACAAACACTGCACATCCCCTCGCTTAATTATACACGGGAGGATAGGCCTCCGAGAAAACAAACAAACAAACACAAATCTATCCGCTTCCTCCGCTGTGGTGCTGTGGCCGAGCGTATCCTGTAGGGACGGGACCAGATTTAAAAAGTTTGATCGGCGCTGCAGATCCGTGGATTGCAAATGCCCGGCTTTCTGCCATGAACACGTCGGGCGGCGCACCAAGATATCACAGGCCTGAAAAATCCACTGAATTCTGGGTAACTTGCTTTAGACCCTGCATCTGAATAGTCTGCTTCTGAATTGTTCTACTGACGTTGTGTTATGGGCAGGGATTGACATAACTGGTACACAAGTACACATCCACCTCTAAAAACGATACATGTGGCAATCGATTGTTGTAACAATCCGTTCACATGCCGTGAATGCGTACATATTTCATGTGCATTTGTGCCGATATGGCAAGGAATTAACGTGCATTTTAATCTCTATACCACAGAAGAAGTACAAATAACCATATAAAGGTTATCAAGTGGAAACCAGGGGCCGCTATGTCCTGAAAGCATCAATGACCATTCCCTGCCTGTCATCTGCTTCGATGAGACATGGAAAGCGGTCTAGAAATGCACAAACCAAAAACAATGGACAAAGGCAAGAGTCCGATTAAAAGAAAGAGTGAGGCCCCTGATGTGGAGACTAATTGTGGGGTTGTAAAATTTGATCAAGTGTTTTAGGAAAATCAGTGCACTAGATTTCACATAGCTTGTACAGAATAGCTGGTCGCTGATTCTTTATCGTAGCCTGATATAAATATTTTAGGGGGAGCAGGGATCAGTATCTTTTGTTATGTTACGCTTAGCTATACAAAGACAGGCCTTAGAACAGGCGCTTCCAGAACATGGATAAAAGCCAGACTGAAAGTGGTTGCATCTGTTTTTTTGTAAATGTAATGCACTTAATGGTTAATGGCCAAAATGATGTAATTTCATCTTGCAAAGTTCTCTTTCCTTCTGTCACTATCTATAGAACGACACACTGGGATCTCAGATATATGAGCATCTCATAGGTGCTTGACACTCACAAATGTCATACTTCAGCTAACCATATACATCAGTCAGTGGGAAATCAATATCCCATTTAGTGAATGTGTAATTCTGCTATTTACTCATTACAGAAACCAGGCGAGTTATACAACGACATTGAATTACAAAGAGCCATTCTGCCAGGCTATCGACGGAAGGCTTTGGGGTGGACGCCTACTTCCACGACTTGCTGTCTTTCATCATAATTTGCCGCGTTCATTAATTTTGGATGTAATAAATGAATGGTGTGTTCATTTCTTCTTCTATACAGGTGCTGCAATGAGTGACGAAAGATGTGGACAGCCATGTCATCAGGCAAGACTACAGGCAGACACTGGATTTTCCTGCAATGACGTCCATGGTTTTTTCTGCTTAGTTTTAAACATAAAAAATAGGATAAAAATGCTGGTCAGCTTGTTAGTACAGACAGTACAGCAGCTTTTTTAGACACACAGATGCACAAAACCCACCCTTTAGCAACAGCTGCCATATATTTCTATTGTGTATTACATTTATAATGCATCCCATGCATCAATTTTTTTGTAATACAGTGGTACCTCAGTTCTCAAACTCACTAGAACTCGAATTTCTTGAAAGTCGAACAAACCAGTTTGACCTAGAAGTCGATCTGAATATCATAAGTCGAACCGAGAAGACTGACCTGATATAAATTATACGCACCAGGAAATTAGTTATACTACAATGCAATTATAACTAAAATGACTTCTTCAAAGACTGGACGATTAACCAAATAAAGCAGCGCAACATTACAGTAACTAACAATAAAAAAAACACTAACTTACGTGTACTATTAGAGCACTTATGTCATTTATTTAAACTTTATTTTACCAGGTGAAGTAACTGAAAACTAGTTCTCACTACTTTACGTGATATTCGTGAGAAATAGCAGATTACGCATAGGAACTGCCAGGGATACAAACGTCATGCATGAAACTAAACTCTTCAGCCAATAATGGCAAAGGTGTGTCGTCATGGAGGCGGTTCCAGTTTGTGCAGCCGGGTGAGAGGTCGCAATGCAGCTAACCGTAATGCATTGCGTCAGGATCAGAATGCGTTGTTTTAAGCCAGTGCTGAAAGCAAGTCAAACGCACCCAATGACCGGACTGGGGAAACAAACTGAAACGCAGACTTACTGTAATACAGAGGACTAATGACAACAACCAGAAACAGCTGATCACATGGGGATCCCACACGAGGTTAACGAGGGGGTGTGGCACACGGAAGGAGCGGATGATTGGGGCAGGACAGGGATAATGTTAGTAATGTTTATCGTTTTGAAGGCCATTAAGAAAAAAATGCTTTTCTTGTTTTATCCTGTTCATTTTGTGTTTAAATAAAAAACATATTTAGGTGTCATTTTTTTTACAAGAAACTCAGTTACTACTCAAGTACAAATCAACAAATATAGTAACTGCATGAAACACAGGAACCGTTATGATTTATTAATGAGGAACAAACAAGTGATCAGTAAGTAACTAACACTTAGTTTTTGGTTAATGAATACATTAAGTAAGAGTGTACTACTACATTATTTGTGCCCCCTCAAGTAGTGTAACCTTTATTCTTTCATTTTTAAATCCCTTACATTCACTCTTTGATTAGTTTTAGACATCTTAAACTTGACACTCAACACTTTTCTCAACTACACGTATTCTCATGTTTTCATAGAATGCCGTCTTAAATGTTTCAAATAAGCAGCTCCCATCAAAATTGACTTTCTTCATCATTGCAGAACCTCTGTCACCACTGCACAGCATTTCAACATATATAGGAATACAGAAAATATAATTCTTTAGATTCATGACCCTGGGTCTGTGTTTGAGGAGCTGGAACTTTTCCCTCATGTTTTTTTGTGGGTTTTCACGGGGTTACTGAGTTTGCTGAGATGGACTTTCTTCCCGCCACTGGGGCTGCCTGAGGCTCCAGGTTCACCACGGCCAAATACTGGATAAGCCATTACGGAAGACGGATGGATGCATACATATTGCTATTTTGAAGTTCTGAGGCAGCTCGAGAGTCATAACTGTCAATTGTCTTTTACAGAATAGTTCTACTTACATGGTAGGATGACCTCTCCTCTCTGTCGAGGGGCTTGGTGACAAACATCTTCCCTGCCACAGGGTCAATGCTGAACACCTCATTGGGCGGCTGGTCAGCACCCACACCTGTGATGCTGTATCGTATCTGGATCTGTCGGTCCTGGTCGGAGCGAATCTGTGCCGAACAGAAAGACGAGGATGAATGTGTTATCTGGAACTCAGAGACACCTGTGTACACACGCCTGTTGGAACACTACTAAATTGCACAAGGAATTTTAGTGAAGTAATTAGTAGCTCTTAAACGCTTTACAAGACTTTCTTCTTTGATATTGCTGGTATGGCTCTCCAGCCTGGTCCTCACTGGGTTGGGTAGAAATACTTCCGTACAGAGTGGATCATACACAAAATAGATAGATTCGGGAAAAGCTGACAACAACCCCTATTAGAAACATATCTGAGTGAGAAAAACATCTGAGCTGGCAGGTACTCCTCTAAGCACATACGCACAAAGTGACAGTGTTGACAAGATGTTTACAAGTGATTCTTGAATCAGCTGTCCAGCACAGACAATGATATGCTTCTAACAACTATCAAGAAGCATGGAAATGTCTCAAAGGCCACTCCCCTCTTTCAAACCCAAAGAGATGCAGTCTTTGATTGCAGACTTACATTAAGGAAAACCAGTCATCAGCAATTCAGGTCACGAATAGTCCCATTTTGTAAAGCCTTGCTCTGAAAATACCCTCCATGCGTTCTCCTTCAGTTAATTTACTACCAGGCTAAAGTTCTCTAATGAGTGAGTGTTAATAACTAAGCATGCATGAGAAATTCCAGGTTTTATACTTGCTTGATCAGAGTACAATTAGGCTGCTTTTTGTCCTTGTTGTGATTATTACCAAAATCTCGGTCTGACTCTGAATCTTGCTTTGCGTATAAATGTTGTCTGCAGTGTTGGAATTAATTACCAAGTGTCACGGTGGAAGAGACGCCTGACGTTTGTTGATGTAAATATACAATAGTATATTATTAAAACTTATACTAATATGACTCTCTTGCTCTTCATGAACAATTCTTTCTCTTTCTACAGATTTCCCCTTTTTCTCATAGGTAGGGCATCGGAGTATGCAGAGCTGTTAATGAATTTGGCTTCGCTGTCAGAGGTAATTTCCTCAGTCACACCACTATATTTCAACAGAGACAAACAGACACAGCTGTTTGCATAGTCCCGGCCCACAGTCTTTAGAGTTCTGACAGTCTGACCTTAGCTCTCTGTCATGCCAAGCAAAGGACATTTCAAGTCTTAGTATTTACAACATTAAGTCCCCATCAGCAGCCAGTGGAACATGAAACTGATGCAAATCCATTAGCAAGGAGCTAGAAAGACACAGCAAGGTCCAACTCCTGTTTCCTTTCAGACAACACGATCCAAGTATGAGTTTCTTGGCAGGGAAGGGTTCTGAATACCAAAAAAATTGGTCAAGGAAGAGATAGAGGGTCACCTTGAAGACTCCGCTTGTAGGCCTGTTATGAATGCTCATTCCGCAGTATGTTCGATTAAGGAATTATATACGTAATTCTCCAAATTCTCCATCCTCACGCTTCTTATTTTCTTTTTAAGGCCGTTGCTACCCGCCTTTCTGCGCAATGAGAGCCTCCTGCTGCCGTGAGCGGCGGGGTCATGGAGGGTCGGGCTGAGACGGCCGTACTCTCTCGGCCCTGTGTATTCCTGATTACTGTGCCGTTTATTCACGAGGCAGCCCATTGTGTACGGCAGCAAAGTGGGCCTTTGGGCACGGAGAAGAACGCTCGCAATTAGATAAACACAGACCCTTATCGTCCTTTTTCAGGGATAACGATGCTCTTGGATTTCACTTAGTGTTACGCAGCCATGCACAGCAAAACACATTAGTGTGAGTGGCCCTGGGACAGTTTAAACACAGAATTCAATATTTACCTCTTTCAGCATAATAAAAAGGAATGCCAAAATGCACACAGCTACCGTTTCTCTCCTGTAGATCTTCTGATAGGATGAGTTTTTAAATACACCAATCAGAATTACATGTGCACGAACACAACATTCTGCCATGGAAACAATGACAGCTTGAGTGCTTTTGATTACATCATTCATTTACATGTTATGTTTTTTAGCAGACGATTTTATCCACAGTGACGCACAAGTGTGGCAAATATCACATTGCAAAAACACGACTGTCGAGGACTTGACTATGCATAAATGCAGCTAGGTTAGATGGTGACTTATGGTATCTCAATGAAGAATCAACAGAATAATGCTAACCAAGTATAGAGTAATAGAGAAAATCAAATCAAAGCCAGAGCACGATAGAAAAACAATCAAGCTTCAGAGTTCAGCCTCTCTTTGCTTCACTGTAAACTTCACAATCCTGCCTAATTGACGGCACGCCTCCTGACAACTAAAAAAGGCTCTGTTTCAGTGCGATTGTTGCTTGACCTCATCCGTGGATGAAATGTACTTTTCAACAAGCTCATTGCTGCTCACCATGCTTATTGGGAAACTAATTGAAGGTCTTCTGGGAGTAGGTGGGAAGAATTCATCACAGAGCCAATATTCTTGCACAATTCAATAACGGGAACAAGCAGAATGCTGAATACGACAAGCACCTTTTTAATTTCCACAGAACTAATACAGAGCAATTTAGTGCATTAAGTGCACCGAAAAGTCTATGTTTTGGATTTGACTGCTGTGTAATTGAGTCTCATTTGAAGAAATCTTTCAATTTAGCCTCAGATGAGACCCCAGCCAGGCCTTTCCTCTCAAGATTCAGCACCATTAGGAAAATGACACACTGTTTCAGTATCACTCAGGACCACTTTATCTGGCAGTGAGATTGTTGGATGTAGCTGTGGCCCTCAAGAAAATTCTGCTACAGTTGTTTGCCCCTCTCTTCACATTGTACCAAACTGGCTCCGGAATTGTTAGGTAAGAGCCCTGAGCGAGGATGGAAAATTGCAGGAAACACACAAAGTGCTTAGATGTATCAAACATCTCTTACCAAGCCTGTCCCCAAAAACACATTAATGAAATGCTGCATGTTTGTAATGGCTGCCCACATTTCAGTGTCCTTATCAACTGGTGCCAAGGATGATTGTAGTCAGTCACACCTCCAAGTGTTTGATTAGCTTCGATGCCTTGTGTTACACATGCAACAAATCTGATACAAGTAAAATAGATGAAAACACCAAAAACTAGCACACTGGAATTTAGTTTTTTTTTTACTCTTTAATTCACTCCCATACTGGTGAGAAACCACATCCAAGCTCTGCTCATATTGGGTTCTCACTGTTTCCATACAGACTGTTTACATCATGGAAGAAAGAAAAAAACTTTGACCCTGCGAAAATGTCAATTTTCAAAAATTTCATCCTAGAGTAAATGGTCGGTGTATGAAGTACCATGATCATGCCCCATATTAACTGCTGAAATGTCCGTAAAAGAGGAGATGTAGAGATGTTGGAGAAGATATTCTCAGTACACTTGCATTCAGTCTTCAGCTTTGTTAACCACTTCAAGCATGAGTCCACATTTCATACAAATCTCTTTATCTACCAACTCATAAGCAAACAAGCAAACAAACAAATAACAGATGTGTAAACGTGTTTAGACTCACTGAGTCGCTTTCCTCTCCTGGGTAATGAAAGAAAGATTGACTTGTTTTGAACAGTCCTAATAAAGGAAGTAGAGGACGTTTTTTTTTTAGTCTCCTTGTTATAGAGGAAAAATGGGGAGAGAGGCAAGATGTAAGAAACTGTGAAGTCTCTCGGCACAGACTAGACACTGGTTAAATGACCTATTTGTAGTTGGATCAAAGTAATTTCCTTCATTACTGACAACTTGTCAGGTCTTAAGAAGATTTTATCTGTGAGCTTAGCTACCTCTGTGAAGCAAACTGAATCAAATGAGAAATTATCGTGGCATTACCTCTCTGGGGGAACGCAGGGCGAAAACAGTGACAGATTCCAATGCAATGCAGCACACAGGCCTGGCGTGGAAGCACGAGAGTAAACAACCTACGATTCTTTATTGCTGCATTGCCGTCATACGGTAACAGGAGTTTTCCTAGAAAATGTTATACAAGTATGTAAATACATACTATTTTTATCTTAAAATGAATGCCTTAATGTTAACATCTTGGTAAGATGAACTTAACAAGCGGAAATTCTTACACAGGGGTTAAACCCATGTCCTGTGTATTACCAGTGCTACAAACTAACTAGCTTAGCTATTATGCCTGGCAAGTAACTACCTTCACAACTATAATCAGCATGCAGACGTTTCCTTTACTTGTAAAATTACCATGACGTGAAATGTGCAAATTATAATGTCCATCTTAATAATAGCTATTTCATATCCTTAAACGAGTTTGATAATGAAAGAATGTTTATTGTTTACTTCTGTTGTTAGTATACCCCATCTGCTAATCAAATCTACTGGATTGACATGTTTGCTCAAGTTTCTTTATGCTATTATTGGAAATACTCGTATTTTGATTGTTGGCACAAAAATGAAAAGCAATAAAAAAGGCTTTATAGCACAACAGAGAAAATGATTATAATTTATTAGAGCTAGCAAAGGCATTTGCTATGAGTTTTTTTTCTTTACCGTAAATACACTAATATGCAAGACACTCCTTGAATATGGTACTGCCACTGGCACGCAAATGCAGCATTAGCTTAGTGTGCCGTTTATGGTGTTCAGCTATGCGCTAAGTCTCATGCTACAGCAGAAAAGAGGTGTCCATCCTCACCAAGGATCTATAGCACACTATGCTTGGAGTCGCCTAACATCGCGGAATGCTGTTAAACAGAGCAAACAGCCCCCTTCTTAGCTTCTGCGGTCAGTTTGAGGCTATGCGATTGTGTTTGGCTATGGAGCGTGTGCAAGGCATTTTCCACTCCCCTGATCGCTGCACCATTTATCAGCTGCACCCCAGATCGGCATCCTTGCAAAGAAAAGGACACGTTGGACCTTCCTATAGGCTGTGATTTACCTCCACAATGCTGTCATCAATCATTTATTATCTATAAAATGTTGTCCTCTTAGTCCGCCCTGCTTGGTTTGAATAAATCTGATTTTCAAAATAGTTTAGCCTCTACTTATCCCGAAACATATTAAAATGGTGTGTATCACCGTAGGAAAAAAAGATGCATTTATTCATAGTTTGACTTTTCATGACCATGAATTAACTTTACCGGTACAGAGGAGAGAGGTGGGGAAGAAGATGCCCCAAGAGCACTTAGATTCCATTCACTATGCAGCATAATGCTAATTCTGCACCACACTGTATTTATGCTTTTGCATAAACAGTTTTCATTTTAATAACATCTTTAAATCGCAATTGAGAGTGAGGAGTGGTGAATACATAAGGGTATTGATTTCTTGACAGAATAAAAAAAAAACTAGAAAGTAAATATTTAAGCAAAAAGCAACACTTAGCTGGAATATATATGGAAATGTAACTGGAAGGTTTTACGGTTGATTCACATGAGCTCACTGGGAGGGATGGTGGGTCCTGCCAAAGCACAGACACCCACTCAGGACGATGAGGATTTGGCACCGCCTGCTATCGGGCCGCTGTTTATCTCAGTGCCACCTTCCGTGGGATCCGGTGCAGGCTAAAGAGGCGGCTGCCGTTATTTGCGAGTGGGCGAAATGACAGCCACTGCCCGGTGTGGAGATACACGATGACTAAGCCCTTTTGAGGAAGCGTGCGGATGAAGGGAGGCTGCCGCCCTCGGAGCTGTCAGGCCTAATTAAGAGCTCCCCCCTCGCTCACGTCCCCCACACCGCGGCCCACCCTCTTCTGATAGTGCTAATATTTCTCTTTCGGCGTTGCAGCCAGCTCGGGGTGGCAAAGCACACGGCTCACGTGCCTCGCCAACGCTGCTAATGTAAATCCGCGTGTCGACCTGCGGATTTATCTACTCTGACTGATGCTTTAACATGGGCTGGGGGGGGGGCTTGTTGAGGGGGAAACTTCTGAAATCCTTCTTGCTAAGAGTATCGCAGGTGAAACTTGAGCGACAGTGGAAGTAAAGGGTCTCGAATAATATCCTAATGTAGTGACAGCTAATTATGTCATAGTCCCAGTTGTGGGTGTCAGTAACCTTGCACCCGCTCCAAAGTCTGACCCCCTACAGCATGCATCTTAGCCCTCTCAGCATTATTATTCCTTTTCCCGGCCTGGTCTGTCTCTGTCTGTGTCCCCTGCCTTTCTCCTCGTACCGCGTTCAAGATGAATCCGTGTGACAGCATGGGTCCGAACGTGGCACTGCTCTGTCGGCAGCCCGAACGCCAGCTGAGGGCGCCTTCCCATAGGCTGTGAAGCCCGAAAGGGTGGAGCTCAGTCCGTACAGCTCACCGCTGCGTTCTGTTGCGTCGGGAAGAACTGATGTGATGAAATGCTACATTTTTTACTCTTTTTTTTGTTGTCTGAGAATTGGGCTACTGATTTTTTTCAAAATGATTTACCGAGTCGTTGTTGTCTTGGTGTGTGTGTATAAAACCATCAGGATGACAGCATCGATGGCAGTTTTTCTGTTGATAAACAATAGAATATAAAACCTATCAATCAATCTAACCTAAAACAAGGCTTTAGTTATTTTCTGCCATTGAATCTGTCCCCCAGCAATTAATTTACAATTAATTTTACAATTGAGAGTGAATCAACTTTTACAATTAATTGCAATTCATTCCATAATAATAAAACTTTGCATAATTCTTTCTGGATAGCATAAAAAAACATACATTAAAAACGATCGTACAATTCAATGCATATCTCATCTTGAGTGTGTCGGAGTGTTTCAGGCCTGTACTGGCAACAGTTAATGCCCTGGTACTGTGAAACAGATGACCGCAGAAAATCTTCCATCAAAATGTTCAGCAAACGAGCCAGCCCCTGTTAAAGAGAGTAAGGGCAGTTCTCTTTGATCATCAAATTATGCTAGCCAAACCGAATCAAGGCATTCCAGCACAAACTCAGCATCGCTGACTCAATGTGAGATACTTTAAAATCCTTGATGAAAGGTGCCAGGCAAATACATGTCATTATTTTAAAGAAATACCTCCAGCCATGTCAGTCTTCATTTTTTACATTCTGTAAAGTAAAATTCCTTCTAACGTACCGTAATGTCAACATATTCCAGTCTTGAGGTGCAAAAAAAGAGGAAACAGAATATAACATGGACATGGACGGGATGAAAACCAAAAAAATATATAAACAAAAGAAAAATTCTGTTCTACAAACACTAAGATTTCTACCCTTCTAAGAAAACACATCTGAAGATGTGATGTGTTCATGAGTGCAGCAATCTCTGTGGAGGTGCTCCGCCTAAACAGCTCAGCAGAGCTCAGCCTCTTCATTAACACATTCCCCATGCACAGCCTTTTCCCATGATGCCGAGCGGGGTGAAATCACAGCTGGGAAAACAACTTCCATAACTGCAAAATGCAAAATTTTACCAATTTAATTAGGATAAAGCAGAAATCTGCCAACTACTCTACAACAAAGTCAAATAATAAAAACTTTACAAGCCTTCCGAATTAAGCAAATTGCCTTTGTAATATACAGAAAAGAGGCTTAAATGAAATGCTATTACATGTACGTAAAGTACAGCATGCTACTGGAACAGAAAGGATGTAGAGGAAAACAGATGAATCCATTGCACAATTAGGTAGAAGCTCTTCACTGCCATATCCCCCCCCGCCTGGTGAAGGCTAATCAAAGATACACACTTGGGAGGGGGGGGGTGCACTGTTCTCTGTTCTCCACGCCACACATCAGAAAACAAGCGCGGAAGCTGACATGACGTGTGGCCTTTGGGTTCTCGCTGGGGTGGGCCTCCCGCCAGCTGCCGACGGCCTGCCCTCCTACCCCCCCCATTCTCCCATGCTCCCCCTCCCCCTGGATCTGTCCTCTATGTCGACCACATGCATATCAGGCAAAGGGTTTTGTGTCAGCTTGTGACAACATTTAATTGTCTTCCAGTCAGCTGTACAAAGGGATGAAGGAGAATAAGGTCGTATGTTTAGGGAGCTCCTTCTCTTGTGTTTTTATTTTTGTCACATCATTACCAGCATCGCTTCACACTCTGGACTGCTTACAACAACTTGACCTTTTGTAGTATCTTCTATCCCATTATCTGTCTCTGTATGATTATGATTGGTCAGCATATGTTTATGCCTGATTATGATTGGCCCATAGGCCGTGTAGGGAGGGGTCAATCTCTTAAAAACATAGGCCAAGTGAGCTGAGTAGAATCTGTTATTTTTCCTCCACCTGTTTGTTTACGGCAGATTAAAGAAGAACCGATATGAGGGAAGACAGGTGTGAGGCTATACTGTGCTGAGAGACACGGAAGAGGACAGCCCCCTGGCAGGGGGGTTGGGGGGAGATGTGACCTGGGCCTAATCAGAGGTGACTGGCCAGAGGGGAGCAGCTACCAACTGGGCACCCTGCTTGGCGACTCCGACAGTGCCGATCAGGAGTGTAAGGCACTCAGCCGATCATCCTGTCAGACCAACACGGCATGACATGCCACCCCCCACATCCAGACATGCCCCAGAATCCCCCTCAAAATAAATCACCCTCCCCCCACCCGCCTTCACTCTTAAGAAGGCAATCAGTTTAAAATAAGTGTCATTTATCAAGCCAGTATACTGAGTGAATAATAGATGTCGGGTTATAAATTATGGCCTGGTCTTTGCATCCCAAGGTTAACATGCACTGCATTACACGCGTCGTGTAACAGGCTTTCGGCTGTGGGCCTTGCTTCCTCAGTCTCTGTAATTTCCTGTTCAGCATATGAGCTCATCTCAATGTGAATGGACACTGGGGAGCTTCATTCACAATTCGCAGTACCTAAACCACTATGTCAAGTGCACTTTATTTATATAAGGGAAGCTGGCATTATATTTTTTGCTAACCAATACTTAGCACATAGAATTGCCAGCTTATACACTCCTAAGTATTATTTTGCCTTTTTCTTCAAGGGGGAAGAACAAAGCAGTCTCCAGGAATCGTAACCTGCCGCTCTGAAGAAAGCTCAAATCCGGGGCCGGCACATCACACTCGCTACTGAGCGCACGAACGGCATCACAGCTAAAGCCGACGGCGTTGCAGCCTTTGCCGAAGGCCGCGGCATAAGTATGTGGACCGATGGGCCGTTCAAACGCGTTGGGATTCAGAGCAAATATGGTGCAATTTGGGTGAAATTTGCTTTCTATCCCAGCAAAGGAGAAATAGTGGCAGCGTTGGGGGGCACCGCAACCCCCCCCACACATCCACGGCTACATGCCCGCCGGTCGTAAAGATGCCAATTAGGGATGTGTGCCTGAAAATGCCGGCCGGAGTCTCCTAGCTGGCCGTTAGCCGTCAGCTCCAGATACGAAGCAGGTGGGGGGACCTTAGCTTAGCTGGCACCCCCGCCGACTCGGGCCCTATCAGACAAGACGTGACAGGATCACATGAGTTAATGATCACGTCTCTCCGCAGTGTGGCACTGACGTCGGCAGCACTAAGCTCCGTGGCAGCCTGGAGTGACGTCTTCTCCATAATCCTGACTTATCAGCCACGTCTTTCATTTTGTTTCTCTTTCGCCAGTGCCGTTTCATGTCGACGGGGCTTTAAAAAGCCTCACTTTCTCCCTGCCTCTGTTGAAATTTTAACTTTCGTTCTCACGGTGCCTGTCTCTCACAGTGCACCACAGAAGGATATTGATGTTCATTTTCGCTTTGAAGTTATTTCATGCCCATATGTTCACTTCTGGCCACCCACGCACACATACAAAGACACAAAGCTATGTCCAGCCAAACATACATGCACACGGTTAAAAAGCTGTGTTCTGTGATATGCAGAATTCATAAGTAATCCAGGGGTGGACTGCTAGGTGGGGCCAAACACCCCACCCCCAAGTCATGTTAAGGACCCCTGTCTGACTGTGTATCTGACATAAATGTGAAATATTTGTGTAGATTAACACACTAATGTCATGCATATAATTTTTACTTGTTACTTGTTACTTATATCTCTCATGCTTATGTATACAGTCTCATCATGGTGGGAGGCATAATGCAAATAAGATTTTGTACAGTACAATACAGTACAATTTTGAAATGTAATAGTTTGTAATATTTTGTAATCAAGCTATGTTGAGGCATGTATTTAATGAAAAAAGCTGGTTGTGGAACTTGTTAACTACTGCAGTGCATGATGGGAATGAAATTTAGAGGCTACTTAAATTTCATCATCTGCAACTACTGGCGTAGGCAGGCCCTAGGTGTGAATGTGGAAAGTGGGGCATGGTCCATTTTTGCCCCTGGGCCCGTTGTACAGTTGTTCTGCCACTGAATTAATCAATTAACTATATAATTTTAATTTACAACAGTCCACTACAAAATTAAATAATATATACTGCAAGCAACAGCAGTGCAACATAGAAGCAAATGGGGCAGTATAATGTACCAAGTCCATAAGTCTGTGAATCGTGGCTGGCCTTGTATTTAACATTTATATGTAAGTGATGGACTAGCCTCTCATCCAGGATGTATCTCTGCCCAATGCCCAGTGCTGCCCTCTCCCCTGTAACCCTGCCAAGGATAAATGTTTGGAAGACGGATGAATAGTTATACATTTCTCGTTATGAAAATATATGAACAGAATAACAGAAACCAAAATTGCCCTCACCCAACTGGGGAAGAAGAGGTCTGCAGAGGTGTTGAATAAAATACTGGTGGTACAATTACTCCTGACCAAAAGAGTCTTTATGAGCGAAATGTATAGATGTTTGGCTGTTTAATGACACCCGCAGCCACATCACAGAGGACACATCATGTTTACTCTTTCACTGACCGAGGGCAGGTGTGAAATATAGACTTTTTCTTTATCCTTCCTTTTAACTCTCCCTCTGAAGCACTTGGCCCATAAATAAAAGACACTTTGTATTGTGCTTCCCGCATATAAGCTGCCAAAAGGTGTCCTCTGAGGTTCTTAGAGCCTCCTCGGAATATTTAAGCATAAAACACCGGCTTTAAACGCTGACATTGACATTGCATCTCGTCCACCTGAGACCCAGTTATTTGGTTCTGCTCCAGGCTAATGAATATTCATATAGGGGGTGTGGCCAGCAGCTCCTAAGGCGCACATGTTATTTCCTATGAATCATGGATGGTACCGACATCTTCTGGGCCACAGTGCTGTAGGAGGTCCATACACACCGCAAGCTAGTGTATTGCGGTGTCAGGAGGCAAGGGAGATGCTCTGACTTGGCAAATACAGAGCTGCGGGCTGTCAAGAGTCAGAGTCTCAGTAAAACCCTTTGTGATACATAAGGTGGGAATTATAGCAGCATCATTTGCATTTGAGGCATCTGTATAACGAATAATTCCATGATGTTTAAAAAGTAACCAAAATCTACAGATGAGTGCTAGCACCTTGGGTGCACTTTCAGGCAAGCCTGGGAAATGAAACCTTTCTACGAGCTGGATCTTGCACCTGCACACAAACCTCAATCTGCAAAGTGCTCCATCTCCAGCCACGGCGACAGATGCCTGTGCACCAAAGGAAAGGCGGCAATTTGCCTGCATAAAGATCCTGTCATTTGGGGGAGCCTGACGGATGCAGGACTGATCATCTCGCCACACTTGTTTAACATTTTCTTGTTGCCATTAACAGCCTATGGCTGTACTGGAATAAAAGCTCTGGTATTAATGCGTCACTGACAGAATTACCATGACTTGTGGCCTGTTTTGCAACAAAAAAACATGCATCCCCATTAGTGGACTAATGGATTGTATGGGACCTTGTTATAAAACCTATGCGTTACTGACAATGTTAGCTATAAAGCCGATGTAGGCTCAATGACTGTAAAGATTAAAAAACAAAGCAAAGAATGAAAGAAATATGGAGGGATATTCAAATTAAAGTGTAACAGCAAGCGTCCGTGACTGATGTTCTTCAGGCAGACTCCCAGCACACACTGATGTGTCAGACAGAAGTTAAACATAACCTTCATAACCATCTAATTATGGGTATTGTTTGTATTATCAAGTGGTGATGTTATTCATCTCAATGTATCTTTTGTCAGCATGAACGTGTGTGTGGAACGTGAGTTTGAGTAGGCATTTCGTGACAACTGATACAATATTGTTAGGGGAAGATAAAGATTATGTGTTTGACATTCTGCTTGCGTCAGTGGGTAATTGAACTAGTAAGATGTGATTAACAGCAATCAGAGAGGCCGCTCTCAGATGGTTAGATGTTTTGAAGCAATCAAAACAGGTTGTTTTTACATGAAGGATACAAGCGGAACATGATTTGTTACTAACAGTATTAATACTGCTGATGCGTTCTCGATGAGCCGGCCGGACCCTTCAAACAGCAAGAGAAACAAAGGCAGTACCCTGGTATCTTTGCAGCTACTCTTCCCCTAATCATGTGACTGTTGAAAACAAACGGAAACAGGGTAACTCCCTGGATTGAAAGGTTCTGCGGCACAGACATCCAACCAATTGCTAAGTCAACTTTAAAGGTTTATACGTAATCCCACATTCACCATCACTATTAATTTTGTGACACATTGGTCCGTGGTGTTAATGCTTATTAAAAGAATATATCTTTAGGACTGGATGTGCATCCTGTAATAATAAGGGTCGGTATATTCTATTTATTTAAGCATTGTGATGTTTCGCTGTCAAGATCAGCACCAGCGCACAGTGGGTGAATAAATGCTTCAGCTTAAGCTGTGGTCATCTCAAAGTTTTCGCCCATGAATGTTACTGCGAGAGAAAAGGGACAATGAATGAGTAAAAATCATATAGCTGCAGAAAAATGGAGAGGAGATGGAGCGAGACGGCCACAGCCGTACGGCTGAACTCGTGTGAAACCCCTAAATTGGGCACATTCAGAGGCGCTTTTGTCTGGCATAATAACCAATTATTGCACTCAGATTAAAGGCGATCGATGTGAAGGGCACCAGACCCACATGAGGATCCGTGATCACGGTGCGGGGAACCGAAGGAACGTCTTAACACATAATCTCACGTTCGCCAGCTGAAAGGGATAGACACATTCAGGGACAATGCCGTAATCACCGGCCTTGTTCCTTTTTGAAGCTCGCCTTCCTTTAATTTCCGTCTCATTCACATGGTCAACGGCACCTCGGGCCCCGGGCGCCATCATTCGCCGTGTCCAGCAATCATTTGCCAGCGACATCAGAAACATAAAAGAACAGTAAAAGAATCACATTTTATCGCGGAACACAAGAAATAACTGATTATGTCTTTATTTTTGTGGATTGGTCAGGATGCGTATTTGAAATACAAAAGTAGACTGGGAATTTTGTTTTTGGAATATATCTCCTAGCAAAACCGGCCTGTACACTTTGTATTTTATCTTTTGATTTTTTTAACCCTATTTACCATCTGCTTCCGTTTTTGCACAATCGGAGTGCAAGAGTAGCACGTCAGCCCAGACTAGGCCGTCTGATTAATCACATTATAATAACCAATCATTAAAATCAATGTAATATGACTTGCAGAAATAGAAAGTGCGCATTTACGGAGGCTGGCCTGGGGGGGGGGGGGGGGGGGGCCGAGGGGGGGACTTTTTTTTTTAAAAAGCATGAATTAATGGGATTTAAGATTTGAATAAAATTTCAAATTAATGCTTTATTTTGA